>JAHZNP010000740.1:0-38816 GCA_020615345.1 Triops cancriformis
CTGTACAGTAGTGGTAAAAAAAACTATCTGAAAAGAGTCACACTGCATAGGTTGCAACCTTTCACTGCTGAAAGGTGTCCTGGGTGGTTACGTCACTGGCTTTCTAACCTCTGAGGGCTGTCCTAGCTATAAGGTCACTAATTGGCTTTGTAACCTCTGAGGGGGAAAGGGAACCACCAGCTACCCGCGAATTTAAATATTGTTTGTTTTTTCAGCAAAAAACGTCGAAAAGTCAATATAATTAAGTATGAATCTGATCGTAATACATTTAAAATTCATTTGATAGTTTACGATCAATTATTACAACTATTTCCACGTTCAGAAAAGACGCATAAATAGAAATTCACAATGACTACAAGGGCAATTCAAATTTTGCTGACGCTCACAAATCCTTTCTCTCTGATTGGCGAAAAGGCCTATCAGAGGAGTGGCGATAGAGACAAATTCTGTCAGTGAAAGGAAAGGTGAATGCGATTAAGCCTCCTGTCCAGATAGTTTTTTTTTACCACTACTGTACATGAAAACTTCACGTACACAATTTCAATTTGACAATTTGTACTCCCACTGCGCAATAGATGTCGCCATATTCTTGTTTAAGAATCTCAACAATGAATTTCAACTTATTGCACCAGTTTGGAAGTTGTCGCGTCATCTCAGTTAATCGTAACTTACGTTAATACGATGTTATCACCACAGCACGCTTTCAACGAGTCAGGAGTACCGTCCACTTTTTTCCACTGTCGTAGACGCAAATGGCGCCCTGGCGGTGAAAAAAAAAGACAGCACGTGGCGATATGAGTTAATCTGCTAGTGTATGCCCAATGGCTCGTTTCCCACTTGGGAAAACTCACTGAGTGATGACATTTGTCGCTGTGGGGCGTTATGGCGTGCTTGCTCGACCACTCTCACGCCCATTGGTTTTGTCGCCCTGAACGATTTAACTGACAGCCAGTTACTCCATTTTACTAGGGCTGGAACCAGTTCGACTCGACTTGCCAAACTTCCAAACCGAGTCGAGTCGGCCGCTGTCAAACCGAGTCGAGTCGAAGTCGGTCTTTGTCAAACCAAGTCGAGTCGGAGTTGTGAGAGACAAAAAGTTACGTCTAACATTTCATGGAGATGTTAGGTATAAACTTTCACCTTGTTTACCTATTTTCATCTTACATTCCAGAACTTCCAAATTAATAGGGATCAAAGCCGATGAAAGTTGACTTGTAAGCCGACCCAGGGCGGTTTTTTGCAAACCGAGTCGAGTCGCATTCGGTCGCTGTCAAATCGAGTCGAGTCGGTTGTAACCAAACCAAGTCGAGTCGAGAGTCAGTCGTTGCCAAACCGAGTCGACAGCGACTCGACTCGGTTAGACTCAAGCCGAAAGAATTTCCAGCCTTACTTTTTACGTATTGCTGCCTTCAAAAGTCAATCGAGCAGGACCAGTGAATTTCCCTTTGTTGTAGACATTCTGAATTCCACCAGTATCTGAAAAATGTAGATGAAATTCTCACTGGTGGTACGTGTAGAGAGGTGGAGCCAAGTGCGTGCCTCTCGTATTTCCCGCATCACGTTTGGCAGCCACGTACTTATATAAGCTGATCGTACTAGAAAACGTGACTTTTAGCCGGAAAATGTATAGTTAAGTGTGTTAGATTCCTGTTGCCTGGGTAACAGGGATCGTGGGTTAAAGGTCGCAGTGCCTTATCTACGCGCTTTACCTTCTCTTATATAAATTTCCGGACAATTAGGCCGCCCGAACAGCCACATTCGCTCAGATTGCCTTTGCAGTTCACACTCACAAATCATGGCGAGTTTCTTTAGCACTTTGAAGGCTATTGTCACCAGTGGCAGCTACGAACAGCCTAATTACGTGGTGATCAACAAAACTGAGGTAAAACTATATATTAGATAAAAAATAGGCACGTTTTCCTTGTTCGATTCGTTTTCGTTTTTTCGTTGTTCGGTCGTGTTACGTAATCCTAGTAATTTTTCAATTTATTTACTTAGGTAAAAAGTTTTCCGTTAGGGACCGTCCACAAATGGCGCCATCCAAAAATCGCAAATTTTTTACCCACCCACCCCCTCGGTTACCTACCGTCACCTTTGCCGTCTCGCCACCCTCTAAAATGGCTCCATCCCCTGGTTGACCCCTCTCATAAATTAAAACAGGGAAAATACACAAAAAATAGGAAATCTTGTGTAATACACAAGATTAGGTAGGAATAATTAGGTAGGAAATCTTGTGTAATACACAAGATTTCCTTCCTAATTATTATTTTTTCTTTAATATTTTACGTAATACGTAAATTTGGTTTACACAGAATCACCGGTTAAGTTTGGACTTATAGGATGGCGTCACTTTTTTGCCAACCCCCTCCCACCCTTTCGTCATTTCGCGTCATCTTTTACAGAACCCACCCACCCTCTCCCCGGGTGGCGCCATTTGTGGACGGCCCCTTAACGAACTGAAGCTCATTTTCTTGCTTAGTCATATTATGTAATTAATTAAATAAACCAAGAGATTAACAAAAGTTAAATGTTTTTAGCACTATGAAGAACGGCGTTACGAGTCCTGTAAATGGGTTACAACAAACGCTGAAAGTATGGTTTACAAAGACACGAGTGGCGCTTCGTTTTGGAAACTTTTTGAATACATTTCAGGGAAAAATTCTGCCGGTAAGTAACTTTAAATGTCTTCATATAACAGTCTTAGACATTTACCGAACTAATTCACTTTCTCTTGAAATCGAATACAGGCACGAAGATTCCCATGACGTCTCCTGTTGTTACGTATGTCGAACCTGGCGATGGTCCAAACTGTGAAAGCAAGTTCACTATGGCGTTCTATCTCCCGGAAGCTTTTCAAAATGCACCCCCGACCCCGAGTAACCCTGGCGTGAGCATCGAAAAACGACCGGAAGTGACCATTTTTGCCAGGTAACACCATATGATAAATGAGTTGTATGTACTCTTATCTGAAAATGTTCAGTCCGTTCGTAGCCGAGTCAAGTACGGATGAACTTGTAGTACAAGAAGCTTTAAAATTTGGTACAACTTTGCAAAGTGTATTGCCAGATCGTCGTATCGATTACTATAACTATTTTATGGCCAGTAACGTCAGTTCTGGTGCAAGTGGGGCTGAGATCCGTAATGAGATTTGGTTCGCGTCTGGCGAATAGGAAATAATGTAGGTTTCGCTTTATTTCTCTGTTGTTCAAAATCTTCATTTTTATGTCGTTGCAGAGTCCATGGAGGCTTCACTGATGACAAAATCATCGAAAAAGAGCGTCAGCAGTTATTGGCACATTTGTCGGACGTAGAACGAGCAACATTGAAGAAGAAGGGAGAAGTGTATTACCGCGTGGGTTATGATTCGCCCTTCAAGTTATTTGGAAGGAGAAATGAAGTGTGGCTCGTTACGAATGAGTAAAAGCCTTTTAAATATTCTTCTGTTATTGGATTTGACTACGCGAATGTAATTCCAATGTGGTCATATTGTAATGTTATACAAAACGAGCAAAACGTAAAACAGTGATTATTATATAATACAAAATGCCCAGAATACATGTATGCATTGTTTCCTTACAGCAAACGTTTAACTAGTTTTTGTGTTCAAATCCCAAACATGGACTGTAGAAGTGTTTGATAAGCGGAATGTGAATTATTGAATGATTTTATTGTGTTATTTGGAAAGTTATGGCCGAAACTAGCTACAAAGTCGTACAGGTAAGTATTCGATTATACCCATTTGAAAGCTCACTGTAACATACGGCTGAACATTTGTTAACAACAATCATATGTAATTATAGAACTATTGGAGAAGCCGCCGTTGCTTGTACATTTGTTTGTGCTTACCACTGTCACTAGGACACCACCGACTTACGAGATCGACATTTGTATTGTACTTACAAGCAATGGCGGCTATGCACTAGCACACCAACGAGCGTAACTGTTAACCCTATTTTGGAATAAACCTTCAGGACAAAGAGCGGTGGATGCGGGGTAGTTTGTCCCCGGGCGTCGGTCCTAGTAGTAAGTAGTATTGAATATTACCCAGAGAGGGAAACACAATGTTATATGATGGCGTTGTTTCGAGTTTTTAGCATCTTCGGCAGATAAATTTGGTTTAAAATACTCTTTATGTGCTCTTAATGCGTATATGTCACCGGGCCTCACCAGAATTATCTTTCAGTAATAAATCTGAAACTTTAAAAGTTATTCACATTTTGTCTTGATTATTCTTTTTACAAGCAAAACACCTTTCTACTCATAAATGTAATTTTCTATGATCAAATTATCCCCACGACTAAAGCTCTTTTAGTAGCATTATGCTATTTCCTTTGATTAGAACCGCGTAACATAAACGTTAACTCGGTTTTCCTTAACAGAAGATACGAAACCTTTGCCCATTTCGAAATCCCGCTTGAAGGCAAGCCCAATCCTTCAGCCAATCAGCGCCTTTAAATGTTATGACCTCAGAGGAAAAGGCAGGCTTTTGCCGTGTGGCATGCTTTCCAATTCCCAGCATGCAGCCGTTCCAGTCCATTGCCTGAATTTATCGTGAAACAAAGTCCAAGTAACATCTCCATCGCTTCATATTGTGCCCTACATTCACTTAACATCTCTAACGAGCGTTTAGCTCAGAAATTCCATACCGTGACACTGCGTTTCCCAATCTTACCGTAAGTAAACATCATTCCTGATTTTTTTATTAGAAATCTCCAGATTTTTACCCAGAGTAGTAACTTAATTGTATTCCTGTTTAGAGTAATTACATTCGTCATCTACTCTGTCAAAACTCTTTCGAAATATGGAAAACGAACGGGGATACGACAGAAATTCCTCAGAATCCCAACGTGATTCTGCTAACCGCCGTCCCAAGGGAAGCAATCACTACAGATCTCGTGGGCGACAATTTTACCGATCCCAACCGCGTTCAGATGATCCTGTCTCCCATGATGAACCTCGTTGGTCATCTGAATACCGTCCTCGCGGTCGAAACTACAGATATTCATCCGACAGACAGTCTCACCAGCATCCTTCCTCGTCTTCGGTACCGTCTGCCGATACTCTGATGCAAGAACGCCAAGCTGTGCTGCAAGAGACCGCCTCCTTACTAAGTTCTCTGCGTCAAACACCCAATCTCCCTCCTGAAACTCTTCCCAGCCTGCTTGATCATCCTTCACCACAACCTTCAGCATCTCACGCCCCTAGAAGATCCTATAACCAACCCTCTTACGGTAAAAATGAAAGAAACCCTAGCAGCTACTCCCAGCGACACGAATCGAAACCCGCTAGATCTAGCAAACACCAGTACGGTACGGGCAGAACCCAAAATCGGCGGAATTACGACCAAAATTCGCCCGAACGAGCCCAAGTAGTCCAAGACGGTCTCGCTGAAGGTATTCAGGATCTTAACCTAGCTGCAGAAGGGCCCAGAGAAGAAAGCAAGCCTGTCAAATCGTCCAAAGCCAATCCCAGTACTGCCAGTACTAGCAAAGTTGACTTGGCGACGCAAAGAGAACGGTTAACTGAGCAATTGAGCAACGGCCGGTATGAATGCATGGTTTGCTGCGATCGCGTTCGTCCTGATCAAGCGGTCTGGGGCTGCGGGAACTGTTACCATGTTTTTCATCTTGGCTGTATGAGACGTTGGGCCAAAGCGTCCCAAAATGGTAAACTCTTCTATTTTCCATTACTTTTATTTAATGCCAGAAAAAAACTTACATTGTAAATGGGTAAAAATCCAACATTTAGTAAATTAAACTAAAAACAAATGAGGCCTAAATAAAGAAGAATCGAAAGGAATAAAAGCGCAAAAATAGATAATAAGTAAAAAGAAGTGAGAAATATGATGATTTATGAAATGACTTCAACATAGAAACTATTAATATAATTAAAAATTAGCTAAAAAAGGAAATGAAAATACGAGTAAGAAACTTAAAACATACCCTTGCAGTTTTGTTGAATACTAATTTTCTATTTTATAGAAGAAGGAGGTTGGCGATGCCCAGCGTGTCAGTTCGTGAATGGGCGGTTACCAGGCGGTTATTACTGTTTCTGTGGGAAAGTAAAGGACCCAGAATGGAATCGGCGCGATATTCCGCATTCTTGCGGCGAACTTTGCCAAAAGCCACTGGTTAACTCCTTAGACGGCGTTTGCAGTCATCAGTGTAACTTGTTGTGCCATCCGGGACCGTGTCCGTCGTGCAGTACGCAAGTTACGAGGTAAAATGTTACAAACTTGGTGACTTACCTTCGAACGCATTAAATAATTTAGAACTAATTTTTTTCAATAGAACGGAATTCGGGAAACCAAAATTATTTTATGCAATTAAAATTCATAGAAATGCTTTCAACATTCCGCTAAATGAATAATGCAAAGAAAAACACATATTAAATAAAAGTAAATGAATAAAAAATTTAGGACTAGAGATAACAGAATTGTAAATACAATAAAAATTGACGGATTAAATGGGATTAAGAATAAAGACATAAAGGTGACTTTGTTTGGCTTTTGCAGATCGTGTCCTTGTGGGAAGACCAGCCGTCGAGTGCGTTGTGGAGCCGCGGACGTGTTTATGTGTGGACAAGTGTGTGAGAAGGCACTGTTATGTGAGAAACATACCTGCCAATTGTTGTGTCACACTGACGACTGTGGCGATTGCGAATTCGTGGTAAAGCAGAGTAAGTTTTGGACATCCAACAAAAATTTTAACCAACATCAAAATATTGCTAATTGTGGGGAATTTCTTTTTAGGTTGCTTTTGTGGCCAAAGTACCCGAGAATTGCTTTGCGACAAGTATGCGAACGCCATGGACAAGTTTGTCTGTGAGAAAAAGTGCAGCAAATTGCTCACGTGTGGGAACCATCACTGCGAAAAACCATGTCATCCCGATGGATGCGATGAATGTCCATTGTTGGTGTCCAAGGTCACGCACTGTCCTTGTGGCAAAGTACGTTTGCAAGAATTGTACAGCAAGGGCTTTAAACAGCGCAAGTCGTGCAAAGATCCCGTCCCGACTTGCCGACAAGTTTGCGATAAATTACTCGGTTGCGGACCGGAAGGTAATTTGACTCACGTTAATGTGAATTTCCATCATTTGTAACCCAGCACACAAACGTAACGTCAGCATGTTAACGACATAGTTAACGTACCAGAATCTTTTCTCGTTTTCTTCAGTTTCCAAAGTTTCTTAATTGTATTTCATTTATTTTTTATTTTCATAGAATTTTTTACTTTTTGTTTTACGTTTTGGTTTGAGTTTTGTTGCTCGATTTTCTCCGTCACGAATTTGTACATTCTCTGAAATTTCTTTTTTATAATTTTCTATTGATTTTTAAGTAATTTTGTCGTTTATTTATTTATTATTATTTTTTTACTTATTCTTATTTACGTATTATTTATTTATTTCTAGAAAATCCACACCGTTGTACCCAGGTGTGTCACATGGGCGGGTGCGGCCCTTGCAAGCTAACCACGCCCGTGCGCTGTCGGTGCGGTAAGAATGAAAAAGACGTCCGTTGCCGTCAGCTTGACCACTTGGAACCGGTTTTGTGCGAAAGGCGTTGTAATAAAGTAAGACTTGTTGAGAATGTAATGTGGAAGTGTTCTTAAATGTACTTTATATTGTTTTAGAAACGTTCGTGTGCTCGGCACAAGTGTTTGGCGCCCTGTTGCGTCGACAAAGAGCATATTTGTCCTCAAGAGTGCGGTCGCAAGCTTACGTGCGGGCTCCATACTTGCGAAGGCCTGTGTCATGCTGGCAACTGTCCCAAATGTTGGCGAACAAGTACGTTAAATTTCTTGACTTTGGCTATTCTTAAAATTCGTTAAGTCAAACGCCGGATATAAGAAAAAACCCGACTATAAGGGAATATGGAGAAGCGTCTTACTCATTTGTTACTCATGTGTTACTCATTCTCTCGCGTTCTGCCCGAATACCCAATTACTTTTAAGAGAAAGAGGATACGTATTCAATTGAAAATTATTCAGTAACGCGTCACTTTTCTTCTCAGTTGGCTTGAATTCTCTAACGTGAAATTGCTATGTTTGCCTATTATTCGTTTACAATTACGAATGTATTTATTTAATTTCTTGGAAAACTATATTGGTTTATTCTGTGCAGGTTTCGACGAACTAAGGTGTCACTGTGGTGCAAGCGTCATGTACCCACCCATTCCCTGCGGCACTCGGCCACCGGAGTGCGACCAGGTGTGTGCGCGACCATCGGTTTGCGCCCATGCAAAATCACACAATTGCCACGCCGATCCCAAGTGTCCTCCTTGCACTGTTTTATGCTCGAAATGGTGCTACGGCCATCACGAAGTAATGATGTCGTGATCTGTACATTTGTTGAAATCCTGTTTTTGTTGTTTTATCCTTTTTTTATGGAGTTTATTTATTTGTTATTGTTACATTTGCATAGTTACGGAAAAACTTACCTTGCTATCTGGAAGAAGTAGCTTGCGGCAAGCCGTGTGGGAAGCCATTACCTTGCGGCCGTCATCAATGTATTCAGCTGTGTCATCCCGGTTCTTGTGTGAAAACGCTTGACAACGGTCAGTTGGAAAAATGCACCCAACCGTGTACGAGTACCCGTCCTGAATGTGGGCACCCTTGTGGAGCACCTTGTCATGCGGGGGAATGTCCTAACCTCCCCTGCAAACAGAAGGTAAATAAGTGAAGCGTTGTTTGCCTAGCAGAAGTACAGTACTCGTAAAAAAGCGGGCTCAAGAAACCGCCTTATACTAACGCCGTGGCAGTTGCGCGAGCGATGTCCAACTCCGGCGTCTTCTGAACCTTTTATGTCACCCAGTAAGCTTCTTCCCCAATTGCATGGGACGGTAGCATAGGGCGATTTGTTGGGTCCGAATTTTAAGAGAACTGTACAGTACTCGTCATAAAAAACGGACCCAACCAACCGCCCCATACTAGCGCCATGGCAGTTGCGGGAGCGGTGTCCCACTTTATCATCTTTCGAACGTTTTTGACTCGCAAGGCTTCCTCCCCAGTGGCGTGGGACGTTAGCATAGGGCGGTTTGTTGTACCCGATTATTTTACGAGTACTGTGCAGTACTCGGCAAAAAAACGACCCAAATATATCGTCGGGTGCCTAATGGCCCGGCAATTGCCCGAGCGGTGTCCCTCTTTTGCGTCTTTCGAACGTTTTTAACCCACAACGAGGCCTCCTGGCAGTGGCTTGGGGCGTTAGCCTTACGACTGTTTGTTTGGGCCCGATTTTTACGAGTACTTTACAATACTACGGCCTAACTCCCAATACGCTATTTTGCTAAGAGGTCTGATGTGGACCGTTTTTGTGTAGAATTGCGATAAGAAAATGTCAACAATGAACTTCGTCTTAATTTTAAAGCAATAATGAATCCCAAAGCTTGCAAGTAAAAACGTTCGAAATTTAAAAAACACGGATTTCGAATCTTTTGAAAAGCAACCGTAGACGACAAACCGCGATTGACGAAAGAAATAGTTCCATGCCTGCAAATGAATAGAGTTTTTAAAATGATATTGTTTTCTATATTTTGTGTTCTAATTTGCGTCGATCTCTGCAGGTAAATGTTCAGTGCGTTTGTGGTCACCGAAAAGCGACTGTATCCTGCGAGGAGCAGCAAACCGCTTACCGTCGTATGGCGACTTCCCTGTTGGCATCTAAAATGGCAGCTATGCAAAGCGGCCAATCCGTGGACTTGAAGAACCTGTTGTCCAACGGCAACCGAAAAGACAATTCCAAAAGGTAGCAAGGCTAATCTTATTAACTAAATTTTAACTAAATATTCAGCTGTTAAAGTTTCTGTTCAATTCGATCCAATTCACAAATCTGTTCGAAGTCAGAGATGGAGAAAAAAATTCTCACCAGGCATAGTTTACGTATAATATTATACTTAAGAACTACTGTGATGAATTAACCTCACTTTTCACTTAAGTGGAAAAAAGTTTCAAAACGAATTACTTCTTTACGTTTAAGGTATAGTAGTCCATTTCTCAGTTTTCATGATAGACTCCCCTATTTGACCAAGAATTTAATAGTTATCGATAGCATCGTTTCTGTCAAACCGTACTCATCTTAAATATCCTGTACAATTTTTTTTATATTTGTACTAATTTGCTTCCTTTCTACGAGCCTATAGTTTGGAATGCAACGAAGAATGTGCCTTGATGGAACGCAATCGTCGGCTAGCCTTAGCGTTGCAGATCCGCAACCCGGACTTGAGTACGAAACCGGGTCCGCCCAAGTATCCAGATTCGCTCAAAGAATGGACCAAGAAGGATCCACGCTTTGTGAACACGGTTCATGACAAACTGACTGACCTGGTACAGCTAGCCAAACAGTCTGTAGGAAAACAACGCAGCCGGAGCTACAGTTTCGATCCCATGAACCGGGACAAGCGGCAATTCATACACGAATACGCTGAGTTCTTTGGCTGCGAAACTGAATCTTACGACGAAGAGCCGAAACGCAACGTGGTAGCGACCGCTTTCGGGGAAACGTCCTGGTTACCCAGCGTGCCTTTGCCCGACATGGTTTTGCGCGAAAGCGGCCAAAGAAAGATGCCGGCCCCGGCCCTGAACTCGAAGAAATTGACAGAAATTACGTACGTATTTACTACCAACAGTTTTACCACCTATTTTCGGTTGAAATTACTATCTGATTGTTCTGGAATAACTAGTGGATTTTATTTCCAATTTATCTATTACTTTTACATTTCTAGCTTTATTTTGTACTATTTTCACTTATTTTCTTAAACTATCTTTATTATTAATTTTGAATTCTCAGTTATAATAGAAATAGTGATAACGAAGGATTTTTTGTTTTTGTTTTTGAATTTTTGGCTTTCTTTCTGAGTTTGTATCTTCATTTATTATTGAATTTTCAATTTAACGTGGAAATCGTGATAAAGAAAGAACTTTCTTTCACCTTATAATTTTTCATCTGTTAACAATATTTTTTCCCGAACAGAGAAACCGTGAAACCAAAAGAAGTAACGAGACCGTCCGCATGGGGTGGTGGGGGCGCTCACTTCGCTACGTTGTCCGATGTGGTGAAGGGCAAAGTGACGGCCAAGCCTGCGGAGCCCGTGACAGATTACTTTGATTATACAGGCTAGTGATGCTGTGATTTACCATTCCGGCCGAAGAACTCCGATTTTTTTTTCACAAATCGAGTATGGTTTCATAAATTATGGTAGACAACTCCGCAACGTCTTCTATGGCTAATCCCGTGATATGACGCACGGCCAGAATGAAATTGTCTACGGAACCTGGGTCAGCCAAATAACCAGCTACGCATAGTACGGCCGTAGCGAGTTCTAAGCGTTTAGAGGCCATCTGGCGGAAACCTTCGCGATCCTTGAATATTGTAACTTTAAGAATGTGTGATGGCATTTTCCTTCTTTGGAATTTTTTTTCTCTTTTTTTTTTGGCTGTTGAAAAAGATTTATTACTTCAGTGGCAATGCTTGAATTGGCTGTTATGGTTTGGTAAAGCTTGAAATAGATGGCGTGGTAGTGCAGATAGACGATGTCAATCACCGGAACCACGTGGCGGTTGAGATCAGTCAGAATGGGCTCGTACGATGCTTTCCATTCTTCGTCAGCCACCAAAGCGGCTACTATTGTCTGTGTTAAGGAATAAACGGACGGCCCGCCCACCTGTGAAGTTGAAAAGTTGAATTCTTCAAATTGGATAGTTTTGATTAATTATTCTAGAGCAACAATTACGCTACGCCGCCATATTGGGGAAAATAGTAATGCAGTCAGTAAAAGATAGCGGACGGTTACACGACAAATATTTTCAGTAATTTTTAAACTATGAATACTCTTATAAGTAGTAGTATAGTGTCTTATACAGGGCTGTTCAGTAAGATGGAAAGGTGTTTTCAGATACTAGACGGCGACAAACACTACTTATAACTGCATAATACTATAACGGTCGGTAAAAAATGATCATAGTATAGTCGGTAATATCAGGGGCTCAGCTCCAAAGACAGACCCTTAGCGACGCCCCGTGTGGTTATAGTTACTTCGTAGTTTAGAGTTGTTAGAACGTCTATTTCCGACTGGAGTAGATCTGATGCTGAATAAGTGAAGCCTGTGTCTTTTAGGAAGGTTAGGCACTCGCGGGGCACCAAGACCTGTTCAAAGCGAATCAGATAAAAGCTTGTTAATGAAAAAAATTTGAAGACAGCAATTTGAGGGGGAAATATGTAAAGAAGCACACACTGTATGATGACTGCTCAATTTGGAGGCGATTTGGCAGGCAGTTACTAGTTGTAGAAAAGAGTGTTCGGAGATCTCTTCCAGAACTTTGGGAAAGGGTACAGCAGAATTTTCACAGTATTGCGTGAAACGATGTTCGACGAACCTAGTTTCAGCAAGAAAGAAACAATCTTGAAAGAGTTTGAGTTTTTGGTATGGCAAAATTTACGTCGTAAAAATGTCAAATGCGACGTGCCACAATCCATCAGGTTGTTTGAGGCACTTGCAAATGCTGGAAATCAGCTCAGCGATTATTTTGCAGTCGAAAAAGCACAGGAAACCGTCAAACTGGTATTTCTCTACGTTCTCGTAGATCCATAGATTCAGAGCATCTTCTGTGGGTCAAATACTATGTGAGTAGGAATTTTAGCTTTAAAGAGGTATAATTTACTTTACTATTAATTTATTTATTTTAGCTTTATTTTACTTGTTGGCGGCGAAGGATGATGAGGTTCAGAAGGTCTTTCAGCCTTGTCATGCGGCATTTTTGGGACAGTGAAATTCTCTTATCATCAACAATGAATTTACTGCGTTTGATGAGCGTAGTGAGCTTATTAATGTAAGATTAACACACTTACGTCAAAGAACTTTAGTTCGAAGTCGTTGTGCTTTGATCGATCGCTGAAGAACAATTCGAATGTGAAGTTCTTTTCCTACGCGAAGTGTATTCTATCGCCACCTAGTGAGAAGATAAAAGCTCGTATTTCTACAGTGCAGTAACTTGGCTATGCAAGATAGATCACTATCTTGAAAACTGACGGAAGTATATAGGTTTGTACAGTATTTTGATCCGATTGCTCTAAAAATGCAGGAGTTTAAAATATGAACACTTAAGGATATAAGGGAAAAGCGAAAAAAGAGTGCCGTGACCAGGATTCGAACCTGGGTTACTGCGGCCACAACGCAGGGTCCTAACCACTAGACGATCACGGCTTTGAAAGTGGCGCTCTTTTAGCCGTACTAAATCCACGTAACGGAAAAGCAACGATGCGCAACAATACTAAATCCCGTGCGTTCACTATAACCGCTAAAAGGATCTCTTTTGAATTCCCCTTTTATCTTGATTATTAACAACAAGCCGTGATCGTCTAGTGGTTAGGACCCTGCGTTGTGGCCGCAGTAACCCAGGTTCGAATCCTGGTCACGGCACTTTTTTAAATTGCGTCTTGTATTCGCTAACCGTAATTTATTGAATTCATTTTGAATTGCTGTTATGTTGATTATTGACAACAAGCCGTGATCGTCTAGTGGTTAGGACCCTGCGTTGTGGCCGCAGTAACCCAGGTTCGAATCCTGGTCACGGCACTTTCAACAATGTTTAGTTGTCGCTATTTAAAACTGAGCTGCTTTTACGTACTTTGTTGCGCACAAGCTGCAATCTCGTTGTTTCCTCTTTTGAAATTCGCTATATGCAGGAGCAACGCGCCTCCAACGCCGCGTCTAACGAAAGATTCATCCGTGAAAGCAATCACAGTAAATAGAACATGGCCGTTTTTTGTCCGAGACGACGTACTTTACCGGCCGTTTCTGACTGCCCAATGGCTGAGGACAAACTTTTCGTCAATTTCCTTCGTCGAAATTCACTACATGCAGGAGTATAGCGATTTTGTCACCGCACATAACAAAGGATTCATTATTGCAGTAGCGTTACTTAACTAAAACTGCGATTATATGAAAGCCATATTACGGAAAATTCAACACAAATTGCATTCCGAAACAGTGGATTAATGAACTATAACATAAGAAAGCTGGAGTAGGAAAACATATACGCGAAGGATTTATTTTGCAGTTTCTGGTCCCTTCTTAAGGCTCAGACAGACGGGCGTTTTTTTCCTTTGGTCGGTCTTTTATCCTGGCTATTCGTGCCCCCAAGGTAGCCGAATTACATACCGAAAAAATGCCGAATTTTATGTCCAGGAAAATTCAGACCCAAAAAATCTTTTTTCAGGAACAGTAAACTGACCAGCCAATCAGTTTTCGTGTACTCAGACCTATTGACCGAGCAATTAGTAAGACCTTTCATACGGTTCATTTGCATCGAATGAACTCATGGCCTATAGAGCACCGTTGGTATAAAGCACCGTAGTGATTTGTCTGTAACAATTGGATTAGTGCTGTTTTTCTTCATAATGTCGTGGGGGTTAGACGGAAAAGTGGAGTTCATAAGTAAAATGAGGAATCGGTCATATACTTAGGAATAAAGGTTCAAAGAGTTTTAAAAAACAAGAAATCTCGAGCGTGGCAAACCATTTTTTACTAATTTTCGAGTTCTTGTAAGTATTAACAGTGCATATCAACTAATAATAATACAGATAAACTTGAATACCACGGGGGACTGTTTTTGTTAATAGGACTTGGGCGGAGTTTAGCAAAACCAAGAAACAGTCCTGTTTGAAGATCATGTGGAAATCCTGACGAAAAGTCCGCCTAGACAAAAAACCGTACAGAAAAAAATCCGCCTGTCTGCGTGTGTCTTTAGTAAAGAGCAACTCATTTCTGTTTAAATGTGTATTTTATGTCGTTATTTTGGACAAGTTGGTAAATCCGACTCCTAAACACGTCATGACAACTTTATCTGCCCCAATTTTCAAATCGTCTTCCTCATCCCTTGTCTGTGTTTCCATTTTGAACATGGTTCCAAAGAAATCGCGAATATGTTGCAAATAACGTATCCTACAAAGAAATTATCGTTACTAATACAAATAAACCTCTTTTCGCACATCTCACGAAGTAACTTACGTGTAGGGTGAAAGAGGACCTATCTGGATCTTCGAAACATCTTTTTGGCTCAAGGTCATATGTAACAAAGCCAAACTCTGCACATTTGAATCCACACATCCGCCACGGTAAATTTCTTCCAGCAATGCTTGCGCACCTTTCACGCCGATATCTTCCGCCAACGAAGGTGCCTGGTCAGGTCCCGGTACTACCGAACACGCCTCCGCTGATAGCATGGTCCCGTTCGCTGTTTCCGCCGTTAAAACAATACCGAAACCTGTGTAACAACGCAAAGGTCAAAATTATCGATTATTTCACATCCTATAACATTCTCTAATGCCACAAGTAAAAAAAAATAAAAAAATTCCAACATTACCTGGCGACAAACCACTAGCAGCTCCTTTACGGTGATCAGTTAGGATAAATACATCCGACAGGTAATTTAGCAACAAGCCCTTCGCAGATTCGACAATACGATTGGCCAACGCTGGAGAAACACGCACCGCCCATGCGACACCGCGAATTTTCTTGATTTTTCCGGGATCCATATACTAGAGAAAACAAACATTAAAAATACAGAACTATAAGAAAACAGAAAAAATCGAGTACTTCTAAAAGTAAAGAAAACTGAGAATGTCTGAAAGTACAGACTTTTTTTAAATTTTTAAAGAGAATTTTTAAAATGTGCAGAAAAATGCACGAGTTTAGAACACTAGAGCGGTTAACAAATGGACGTCTATTTACTTGGATGGCTCTCAATTGTTTCCTGACAGGACAGGAGAAAAATATCTCGCCTCCACCTTTAGGCGCAGCTCCGCGTTTGTTAATTCTGAACTCAAGGCCTTCGTCGACAATGAGAAATCTTTTAAGGAGTGATAGTCCACTGGCTTTCATTGTATCGACAGATGGATCAATCTATTACACGATACAAAATCTTTTAGAAATTAAAAAGAAATACAAAAGAGACGAGGATTACGTTGTCGTTGGTAATGCCACGTAAGGTAATGCGCAAAGGTTTCTTGCAAAACGGGCCTAAAGAGAATAAAGGTTCCAAGTAATACCCAATACTTCTTTGCACAGAGCAGTCATGGTCCAAATTGCCTCCAGTGAGAAGTCCTGGCTGGAAAAATAGCGCTGTACCGGTTTCGCTGACTTCGACAATTGAACCATTGGTTATTTTGTCAAACAGACGCAGGAGACTGGCTTCATATTCTGTTCAAAATGGAGAAAATAAGAATTACAGAATGAATTTGGGATAGACATGATACCTTTCAAGCCGGGATCGTCTTCTTTTGATCTGATTTTGGTGATTTTTACCGGCCTACCGCTTAGTATGGAAAGAACTAGGCGTTGTCTAAGGCATGTGCTGCCTTCGTAATTCAGTAAAAGGGTATTTCCACTGCTTTTCGTCATTTTTAAGCCTAGTATTTTGTTTATCCTCTCTCTAAACACGTGTGAGGACGCACGCATTCATTCTTGTTGAAATAATGGTGACTAGATGGCATGCGAAGTTGAAGCTGTAGCATTACTCAGGGTAAGGATATGTCAACGTTTGTCATGGTACCATGCGATATTATACATGGCACCGAGATTCAGCCTGGTCAAATTAATAAGGAAGGAAGAGTAATCGCACATTTGTTCGCATTTAATATATTTTCAGAGTCATTTGTTTGCTTTGTGATAACATTGAACTTGCAATGGTACCTTGATAGTTGTTGTACGACTCAAGATCTTCGGTGCCCTCTAGGGGCATTGACGCATGAGGCACTTTGCGGCTGAGACCAAGTTGCGAGATTGGAATTTGCTATTTATGACACGCCTATTGGTCGCCTGACCGGTGAATGCGCTTCTTCCGCTACTCAGTGGAACTCGCCTAACCGTATAGGCTCGGGACCGACCACTTCGTAATAGGGCTGGAAACTGATCGACTCGAATTGCCAAACTTCCAAGCTGAGTCGAGTGGAAGTCGGCCGCTGTCAAACCGAGTCGAGTCGCAGTCGTGAAATTGAAAGGTTACAATCTAACATTTCTTGGAAATGTTAAGGTATAAACTTTCAATTTGTTCATCTTTTTCACCTTGCATTCCAGGACTTTAAAGCTAATAGGGATTAAGACGGTGAAAGTTGACTTAAGCCGACCCAAGACGGTTCTTGCAAACCGAGTCGAGTCGAAGTCGGTCGCTGTCGAATCGAGTCGAGTCGAGAGTCGGCCATTGCTAAACCGAGTCGAGTCGGAGCCGACCGTTCTTAAACCGAGTCGACTTGGACTCGACGCGGTTCGACTCGGCTCGACTCAAGCCGAACAGATTTGCAGCCCTACTTCGTAAGACGTGAAACGGACTCCGAAAGTTATTCGAGGTGCCTATTTGTCATGGTTAGAAATACTGCTAGAATAAAAACCACAATAAATTTTATATTTTACAAATAATATATACATTTCAAAAGCAATGTAGCTGGCGAGCTTTGTTCTACTTACACAGGAAATAGTCCGTAACTGATCGCTGTTTAACATTCTTTTGGCTAAAGCTTAATTCTCAAATCATGTTGAGGATCATAAATTAAATCTCAAGCATGCCGAGGTGCAATTATCATTTCCCGTGATCTACCTAATGTGCTTTTCATGCTTTGTTTAAGCTCAACTTGTTTGTATATTTTCGTTCTACTTTGACTTTTAAATAGCTCTATTGACCCTACTGCGCATGCCCGGTACCCGACAGCTTGACAAGGGCAGTGTAAACTAGGCTTGAGGGTGGTCTTTAGAAAGTCAGGCACGCCTGACATATCGCCATTTGACATGCGCTTCAGCTGTTTAGTTGCTGCGACGAACATTTTTAAAAATAAAAGTAACTTCATTTCATAATAATAATTATTTTGATGCCAGTCTAATATAATGATTTTGGTAACAGTAATTATGTACGGCGGAAGCTCCACGACTTTCGAGAATAAACTGATCGAGTTGGTCAAAATCTACCCCCATTTGTATGACAAACGTGACACTGATTACTCCGACGCCGACAAGACGGATGCTGCGTGGGAAGAGATAACACAAGCCTTAGGATTATCAAGTAACAAGGACAGCCTATTTTACCTCCATTTACTTTTATTATTAATTTTTACCAGTTCACGACAAGAGAGCGAAAGAACGCTGGGTCACCTTACGACAAAGATACACCAAAGAACTTCGGAAAATGAAAACGCCTGCAGCATCCGGTGCCAAACCAAAAACGGGATGGCAGTACTACGGCGCGATGACTTTCTTGGAGGAACATATTGACATGCGAAAGTACCTTTCTTCTTAAATCAACGAAAAGAACTTGCATTTTTCTCCTCAGGAGTCTACCAGTAATTCAGGTTGATAGCGACACGGAAAGCAGTAAATCCGAAACCACACCAGTAACGTCTCAACTCCTGTCACTCACAAATTTCATTAAATAATTATTCTTGTAGTCTGCGAATTCGACCTCAGCACAGTCAACAGTGCAAACGCACCCTAAATTTGCCCTGCGTTCGGCTGGGGCAAAGAGAAAATTGTCCCCGAAGTTCTCGACGCCAACGACAACGAGTGATAAGGATGTTCCGTCGTTACCGAAGACACCAGTGATAAGCAAGGATGTTCTTTTGCAACCCACGAGGAACGAAACGAATTGCATTATTTTGAAATCTATCAGCGATAGTCCCAGACCACCGTCAAATGACCTCGTTGAAAGTTTCTTGAACGGTTTAGCACCAAGTCTTCGCAAATTGAACGCCGCGCGACTATTGAAAGCGAGGAAATTGATTCAGAACATCGTTTTTGATTTAGAGGAGGAAGAGCTGTTGGAACCTACCATGGATCCCCTTGCCATCCTGTAACACGTGTGAAGCAAAACGTTATACCTACTACTGAAACGGGAAATAAAAATCTTTTCAATACAGTTACATTTCTAAAGAAAACTTTCTCCAGGACGAATTTTGTGTCAGTTTTTATTTTTATTTTAATTTCTTTGTAAGGTTCATGCAATATTTTGTTAGTATTGTTTTCTTTTCCTTTTAAAGTGTAACTCATTAGTACTGTTTTCATGAAGTTCTGTAGTTTCTGTTTTTACTTTTTGTAGAACTTTTAATTATTTTGGGCAACCAGATTTCTCTCATTACAGACAATTTCTGCCAGTAAATTACGTACGTTCTCTTTCTATATGTATATTTCAACTCTTAGTTACAAAACCTAACACATGACGCAAGTTTTGAGCGCGTTTAAACGGGCCATTTCCATTGGTTTGCGGGAGCTTCTTTCAGCAAAGATTCCCACGGTTTCCAGACCAACATTTTACGGGCTAATATCAATTCGTTTTCTGCTTGGATGATTAATTCTTCTACTTGGCCGCACTTGATTTGAGTTTCTAACTTGGAGACGTCAGGTTCCTGGACAAAAGACCATTAAGAACTGATAAATAATGAATAAAACCTTTTGAAAGGATTTTATCCGTATATATGTGAAATAACGTACAGCTTTGATGACAGCAGCACGTTCATTGACAACTTGCTCGGTGTAACGGCGGTAAGCTGCGTCGGAGGGCATCTTTTGCAAAGTACGAAGGATTTTGCTGTATAGCACTCCCAGCGTATGATGAGGGTTCGTGGCCACGGCCAAGCCCGTTAATCCCGTCATCTAACAGTAGACGAGTTAAACATTGATTATTAGGTTTGGTTTGGTGTAATGGTACCTTTTTTATAGCTCCAGATGCCATTGAGAGAAAGTACCAAAGCTTTGCTGGTACAGTGTCAGTAATGGACGCAAAAATGTTTACAGGCAGCGGAACAGGATGTGTTGCCTTAGTAACGGGAGAGAACGCCGAATACACGGGAGGAGGGCGAATGCCACTATGCGAAATCTTAGCCTGAGAAAGAACTTCGTAGACATACATCATTTTTATTTATGAACATATTTGACTACCTTCGTTGTATTTACTTGCCATATATATTAATAACAATATATGTTGCATCTACACGAATAGTAGTCATGTATGGCCACCTTACATTTCTTGTTGCTTTACGAAGAGACACAAGTAGGCCCGTACCCAGGATGCGGTTCCCAGGTTCCGACCCCCAACCTGGATCCGTGGGTGGTAACAAGGTAGGCAAACATTATTACGAATCTGTAACCAATTACATATTGACACCTAAGAAGAGTAGATATTACTTAAGTAATTTTTCACTGTTTAGTTCGATATTTCTTGCAAAGTAAAAGATAACAATTGTGGTAGTGTAAAGGTTAACAATTGTACCATGCTATACAGCTTTTCAAAAACACAAGTTATTTGGATTGTGTAAAATTAGCATTGTTGTAATAACACCCTCTTATTGCGAGACGTGGGTAGAGGTATGGGTAAGTTCCTTCAAAAATTGCCGACCGATTTGAATTCCGTTTTTACTAAGAGATTAGGTAACTATTGTACAATACTACAATACTTTAATGAACCTAGAACCGGATTTTTAAAATATGCTTTTTCTTTAAAAGGTTGTCCTAAAAGTCGTCTTTCGCGATCTACCGGACATCAATGCCTAGTTCGGCCAATCCTAACTGCCAACCTCTTCTGCCATCTATGAGTACGCTGAAGCTGTGGCTTCAAGAATCAATGCGCTTTCGTGCGGCGAAATCTGAAAACGAATTGAAAACAGTAGACGTAAACAGAAAAGACGAACTATTTAACGTCATGCGTGTGATATTAATTTAACTTTAATAGCTGAGCGACAATGAATGACAGCCACAATGAAAACTCAAGTAAAGTGTTCATTTCTCCCAACGCGTATAATTTTCATATTTCATTCAGGCTTGGAGTGCAACATTTGCGGCCGGAGACACCGCACTGAACAATGTCAACTCCTCAGCAAAACGAAAAAAGTAGTTTCTCTACCAAAGACACTTTTCGAAATTAACGCACTTTTCATATAGGTGAACGATAGCATTGCACCATCAAAAGCGCGACTGAGTCTTCCGACTAACTTACAACTCGTTTATTTCGAGAATGGGACCGTTAGCGTCCTCGCCAAAGTCCCTGTCCTCACCGGAACGTTGTTTGGCCCTTTTGTGGCTCCTCGTACTCTCATGGTAGAAGACAACGTTCGTTTCCCCATCAAAATATTCCACCGCGACGGTGACGGACCGACTTTTTACCTCGATACCACCAACGAAGAAGAATGCAACTGGATGTGCCTTATTCTACCAGCTTCTAGTCCTTCAGAGCAAAACCTTATCTGTTATCAAGTAATATAATAGAAAGACCCGAAAATAATAGAAATATTAATACGATAGTGCTGTAAGAGTCATATGCCAATCAACTCAGTCAATTTCACAAAAACTACTCAGTATTTCTTGAAAAAATCTGAACAGTAAACGCTTGAAACATAATGTCTGGCTCACATCCTCGAGATTTCCTTAAAAAAGTTCTTAATACATTCTGTTCTCGTAATGTTTCGCAACAACCGAGTCAAATTTTAACTATATTAGGAAAAAAGCACAATTAAAATGCCTCAACATGACCTCAAAGTATCAATACGTTAAATCACCTTTTAACTAGATTCATAGCAAAAACGGAACTCAATTCCGTCCGTTAGTATGTGATTAATTACCTCAACAGATTTCTGAATTCTCCCCAGGTGAGAACTCCAAAACCAAGTGTCCAAAATTAGTTTTCAAGAAAGTTGATATTTGACTCGCTTGTCGCAAATTTACTCAGTAATTTTTGTAAAGATTTCGACTTTAATGTGGAGGGTTTTATTATTGTTTATTATTACTGAGCCGCTTTTCCGCATTCACCCGAACCATTTAATATGTAATTCCTTATAGCACGGTTAGGTGCACCGTAGCCCTAAATATTGAATGAGTTTAAGGAAAAAGCATTACTGTAATAAAGTGTGTCTTACTCTTTTTTCCATAGATGAAGGACGACATTTACTTTACTACAATCAAGGAAATACCTAAAGGCCAAGAGCTCCGCGTATGGTATGCCCCCTATTATGCGAAAAAGATGGGCAAACTGGCTTATCCTTCCACTGTAAGCAAATTTTCGAACAAACCTTCATTTCTATTCTCCTCCTAATTATCCATCTTTCATAAATAGGAAGAAAGTATCCAATCCATTATAAATGACCACGGTTACAGCTCCGTGAAGCGCAAAATGACGAAAGACAGCCAAAATCCCAGTACGTCAAGTCCTTGCTTTAATTTTCGTTTTATTTTGCTACTGAACTCATCTTCTAAAATGAAGTTCATGTATTACCTTAAACAGTATGGAGCTTATTTTATTGTCTTATAGACGCTAGAAATGTAACGTCTCCCCGATTTCTTTTTACAGCAAGAGAGGTAGGGTGTGTCTTGCGCCCCCACGTGAAGAAATAGGAACAAGCAGACCAGGGCACATTCAATGATATTAAAAGGCAATTAAAATTAGATTGAAATACTTTTCTGAAACTCGGTCCTATTGAGACCACTTTTTTAAGTGAAATTCAACTAAGTGAATTGAATGTGCCCAACTCTGGTATCAACCGAACTCGTAACGAACTTGTAACAAAGTTACACTTTATGTTACACTAATATCCGTCTTCTTTATCGTCTTTATCAATGGTTAAGAATGTTCAAAAATGCTTTAACAAAATACAAGAGAAGATCATAACGCCCCGGGTGCCCCAATCCCGATAGGTTATTTCTTTTAAATTTTTATTTTGTAAATTTTTTGCATTTATTCAATTTTTCATTTATTTCCTTAGGAGACGCTGAAGTTCAGAAGCTGGTAAGCAAATTAGGGCCGGCTGCCTTGGGCGCAGTGCTTATTCAGGGTCCCTGGAAGTGCCCGCATTGTTCTTTCAAAGAATCCGAAGATGTTACGCGACTGGCGGCACATTTACGACACCATTACAAACCCAAGCACAAAGGCTTGTGTGATTTACGCCTCGGCTCGCCTATTGAGTACTCTATTTATAACATTTCCCTAGAATGTAATCTTTTTTTGTCAACAAAACGTTTGATTCCTTTAATTTTCAGGTGCGTTATATGTAATAAAGCCTTCAGCACCCCGTTTTACCTCTACCGACACTTAATGAAGCACACCGGCGAGTACACGTGCCTTCAATGCTGCAAAGTCTTTCATTTTTTGTATTTGAAACGTCTGAAGTTCTTCTATTAAGTCTATTTTCACAGGTTTTTGCCCGTAAAGCGAATTTAGTCTCGCATCCGTGCCTTCCGGCGCAAGAAAGTGAAGGCATCGGCGGCAAAGCGTCCTTTTCATGCTTTTACTGCAACAAAAAGTATTCCCAAGAACACGTCTTGAAAAAGCATCTCTCAAAACATATTCGTAAGCTGTGAAACAGTATATTTTCGTCAGTTTCCGTAATTTTGAATCGTCTACCAGATCCTTCGATGTGTGGGGCGTGTCACAAATCGTTTCCGTCCTCAAGAAGGCTAAAGCAACACCGTTGCGTCTCTGCTGGTTCAGCGAATGTCAACGCCTTAGTTTCCAACCACATTCATTCGTGTCCGGATTGCGGTCGCGAGTTTCTGCGTCTCTCAGCGTTGGAAAAGCACAGATTGATCCATGATCCCGTGGCGCTATCGCAGACACTGAAAGAAAAAGAAGATTTTCAGCAGCTGCCGAGTAGTCGAGGCAAGAAAGTTGAAGAAAACGCGAAAACTGGCGAACATGTGTGCGAAATTTGTGGCAAAACTTTTGGCACTGCGCCCAATTTGAAAGTTCACCAACTCGGCCACGGTAAAACATTTTATTCCTCCCTTGTTCTCAGAATAATTAAAGAAAATGAGAAAGCATCCTTTTTAAAAAAAATAAGTATGAAATGAAAAAGTAAAATAATTTAAAATACAGAAAAAGTAAATGAAAAAATATACTATAGAAAAAGTAATTGAAACTAGATAGAAAATATAATAAGAAAATAAAAAAATCAGATGGAAAAAGTAAAACAGTTGAAAATGTAGAAAAAGTAAACGAATATTAATGAAGAAGTGGAAACATGTCGAGAATTAAGTTCAGGATTTCGTTATGAACTTAAGAATTTAAAAACTAACTTGACCATAAAGAATTATTATTTAATCGGCTTTTTCAATTAGGGGAGAAGAAGTTTTCGTGTTCGAAGTGCCCGAAAAGATTCCATCGGAGAGATTTGTGGCAACTGCACCAGACGGTCCATTTAGAAGCGAAAGTAAAATTAGTGTTTGCTTTCTTTATTATTTTTTTCCTTAGTACCGGTTTAGTACGTAGTCTCTTACTGGGTCTTGTATTGATAACACATATGTAATTAAAACTTTATTGCTCAGTTAATTTTCTTTTGAAAAGTAAAATCTCGTAGATTGGCCACCAGTTACATTCATAAGCAAAACTAAGTACATTGAAGTAACTATATTTTCAAAGTGAATCAAATTGAGCTTCTATTGCCAATTTTTAACCATTAAATGAACATAATTAATTAAATTGTCCACTCTTTTTAGCTTTAGAAAGTTTTCAAAAAGTGTACAATTAGAGTAAAGAGCGTTGAAAGCGAAGTGTTTAACAATTGTCTTTGGGTTTAGGTTCCTTGTCCCGAGTGTAACAAGTTGTTTAAAACGAAACATTCCATGGAAGTGCATTTGAAGATTCATAAAGGGAAAATGGAACACAAATGCGGAGTTTGTGGCAAAGTAAGTTTGTTTTCATGAGAAACGTGAATGTTTACGTAACTGTGTATATTTATGTGCGCAGACTTTCAGCCAAAAAGGGAATTTGCAACGGCATGTTTTAACCCACGCTGCGTTGCCCGACAAGGGCGTGGTTTGTCAAGTTTGCAGCAAACTCTTCCTCAGTAAAGAATACTTGAGTACTCATATGTTAGAGCATACCCAAGGCAAGATTCATCAATGTACAAAATGCCCTAAAGCGTTCGTTAAAGTAAGGCTTTCCATAACTAGCGGCGTAATTTAAGTATGACGCTCATAGCGCCAAAGTTAAATGAACGCCATCTTCATAGCTCTCAATTGCTTAAAAGTAGTCTAACGTTTTTAACACTTTCAATCAGATTTGTTAGAAAATTTTAAATTGCTAATGATTTGAGAAGAAATTAAGCTTTAGATCGATTCCGTTTAAAATTCAACACCATTTTCTTGTTAGAACATTACTGGCGGCAGTTTGATAATGGGAGCGCCGTGGTGCTGCGCCCCAAGCGCCGTCGACATTAATTACGCCTCTAAGTTGTACAGTTTCAAAGAAAAGTTACAAAATGTGGTAATGTGAAGGTTATGCCATTGGGAACATTATAGGCATGCTTGTTGGCGCGACACGAACGTTTGTTACACGGTCAGCACAAATTTACATGCTCGGCGTGCGGCTGGCTGGCCAATAACGCTACGGCTTTGCGGAAACATTTGTTGAAGCAACACGGGGAAATCCATGTTGAGTCAGAAGTCAAGAATGCGAGTTGGGAAGTTTCCCATGCTGGTAACATGGAATTTCACACGGAAGGCAAAACTCTCAGCGAGGAAGTAGACGTCTCCAGTTTAGTACAACAAGTAATCGAGTTATTCTCGTCTCACTTACCACTAAGGTTACCGAGGCAGACGGTTGCTATCTATCCAACGCCTTATGGCTCATGTTACAAAAGAAAAAAGGGCTTTTGTACAGTACCACCTCGCCTTACGCGGGTAATAGTATACTTGCCTCGTTAAGAGAAATCGCGTAAGTCGAGGTATATCGTACAGCAAGTCAATAACCCACGAAATTTGTTTTCGGAAAAGTAAAGTATTACGTAGCTTAGACGTTTGATATTCGCGTACGCTTCATTTCAAGCAAAATTAGTTAGGTAGAATTTCCGATCATGCACTCCGTCGGCAGACGTCAAATTCATTGTTGCAAATACTGGAAATCGTGAGATTAAATCAAGTGACATTGGTTGTTAGGGCGAGGCCTGTACTGTACAACATTGCATATGGAGGACGTCGAAGTGGAGTATTCATTTAATTTCATAAGCTCATCGTTAAGACGTATATTCGCTTAACTGTGAAAGTGTATGTCAAACACTCATTGTTGTTTCATTGTTACGAAAACTGAGTTTCATATATAGCTTGAAAATGGTTTACAAGTAATAATTCAGTTCAATCGTGTAAACGTGGAAATCAGACTTATTACCTGTCATGAAGTCACTAAATTGGATGAGCGTAGTTTAAAGTTTGAGTAATGTATTTATCTCATTGCCCAGGTAACCGATATCGAAAATTCGCAATTGACTTCCTTCGACGCTATCTTAAACCTGCCTGTCGAGCTGAATGTGGCTAAATTGCGCAATATTCGAGTGGAAGGGGGCTTGGACTTTACAATCGATACGGGACACGAAGCCATGCTGATGCAATACGAAGGTGACTACCTGGAAAGCGATGGTACTAACTCTTGGAAAAACCTGAAAATCTCTCATTTCGCATTGAAATATTTCGTTTAGGCATCAATCCTTGCATATTGTCGGAAAGTGGAGGTGAAAATCACGACAACGATCTGGGAATGACCACCAATGTCTTGCTATACGTTCTAGCCGACACGGATGCGGTGTAGAGCACTAGAACTCGGATTTCCTAACTTTTCCTCACAATTTGTCGACGAATTGGCAACGTGGGCGTCATCAAACTCAACACTGTTGAGCTCTGGCACAGAAATTTGGCTTGAAAACACGATTTTCGACTGCGAGTTTATACCAATTAACGTGGAGTATTGGAGATGTAGCGATTTTGGTTACAACGGACCCCGGAGTACATTATAGTAGGATTAAGCATGTATACAAAGTTTTCTTTTGTATTGACTACTATGCGTACATTTATTTTCGGAAAAAATACAACGACAACAACGCAAATCACCACATGGCTCGCTGAACAGCAGATAATTTGTTGTAATCGGCCAAGCTACGCCATACAATTCGACTTAAACGCCAGCGGCGTACGTTACCGCGGGGTCGAGACGTCAACGCGCAACGGTTGACAACATTAACGCGACTAGAATTGCGCGGCATGGCAGCAATTTCCTTATCCGCAATTTCCTTACAACCAAAACATAAAAGTTTTGAGGTGATTGAGAAAAGATTAGAGAAAACGTTAAATTACCCGAATTTCGATGGGCAAAATATCGTTTTTCCGTAAGGAGTTGATACGAAGACGGGTAGGGGCATTTTCGAATACGCACTGACGTCTTTTTACATCGCGCATCATTCGCCAATCGGCCCATTTATTGCGAGTTTGTTGCAATCCCAAGAATTGTTGAATCTGTGAGGAATGAAAATGTGCTTGAATTATTTATGGATTTTATTATGTAAGAAATATTACGTTTTGAGACACGGCTAGGATTCCTGGCATAGAAGAAGGGCTTGAAAGAGAAAAGGGATTTATTCTGAGGTTTTTTATTAAGTTTAAGGAGGTATTTAAGGCCATTTTCGGCTATAGTTTAGGATTTAAATGCTGGAGAAGTTGTCGTTCATAATGTTATTATTTGACGTGCCAACTTGCCAGATTTTTAAGTAGAAACGCTTATAGAGTAATGTTAATTATTATTAAAAGTAGACAACATTTTAAGAGAAAGTTTTTCATTAAAAGAAGATAGAAATGCATTGATTTATACGTTCTGAAAAAGGTCTTTATGATAGTTCGGCAGCGTCGAGAGAATAGGAGGAGCTTAAGTATAAGGAGAGGTAGGTACCCCACCAAGGTCCTATGGGATCGATCGGTTTGACGTGCGTTCAGCTCCACTCCTCCGTCTCTTCGCTTCTTGGCATAGCTCGGTGAGTAACGTGAATTTTGCTCTGGGTTTATCGGTTCGAATCTTTGACTAATTTCAGTCATCGGTTCTTAAAAGTGACACGAATCTCTTTGGATTTCTTTGCAGTGTGTGATTCTCTAATTTATTGGCAATTTTGCCAGTTTTTCGTTAAAATTTCGGTCTCGAAAGTTGAGCAGTGCTTTCCGGTCGACTACCGGCTGTTTGACAGTTCACTCCCAGTAGTCATCTAACTAACGATTCTACTAGATAAAGAAAATAAACCTCTTTTGACTGCAGAACTCGAGTTTGTGTCGCAAGCATAATTTTGCCTTTCTGAGAAAAAATATCGCATTTTTGCCTATGGTCGTGGGAAAGTGCAAATGTCATTGCCCCCCAACATTGCTTCCTGTCATATTCTTCAGGAAGGGTCAGGCAACTGTCAAAGTTCCGATTACCTTCCTGAAGCATCTAAACGAGTACGAGCACCTGAAAGTCACCTTTCAGATGCTTTATTATTTATCAAAACGCATTTTCGGTACACACGTGGTGAGCTAGTCCGCCATCTTGTCTCCCGAAACCGTTACCTCGCCATGTTGCAATGTCTGAGGCCACAATGACGCATGGTGTCGCCATTTTGAAATCCCTTTGAGCCGGGACGGAATTTCTCATTCTCGCTATTTTTCTTCCTTTCCAGGTTTAATTCCATTGCTGTGACACATCCAAACTCAATATGGGCAAGGAAAAGATTCACATCAACATCGTCGTCATTGGCCACGTCGACTCTGGCAAGTCTACCACCACTGGTCACTTGATCTACAAATGCGGCGGTATCGACAAGCGTACCATCGAAAAATTCGAGAAGGAAGCCCAGGAAATGGGTAAGGGCTCCTTCAAGTACGCCTGGGTTTTGGACAAACTCAAGGCCGAACGTGAACGTGGTATCACCATCGATATCGCCTTGTGGAAGTTCGAAACCGCCAAGTTCTACGTTACCATCATTGATGCCCCCGGACATCGTGATTTCATCAAGAACATGATCACTGGTACTTCCCAGGCCGATTGCGCCGTCTTGATCGTCGCTGCTGGTGTGGGCGAATTCGAAGCCGGTACGTTTTCCCCTATTATCAATATCGCAGCGACATATACCCTACCTGCGTTGAATTGGAATTGGCAGTTAAAAAAGTCTTTCTAGAAAAAAATCATGAATTCAATTGTAACCTAGACGGCGAAATTAAAAGTTATTTCCTCTTTCACAGGTATCTCCAAGAACGGCCAAACCCGTGAACACGCTTTGTTGGCTTACACCTTGGGTGTCAAGCAATTGATCGTCGGTGTCAACAAGATGGACTCCACTGAGCCCCCCTATTCCGAAAACCGCTTCGAAGAAATCAAGAAGGAAGTCTCTTCTTACATCAAGAAGATCGGTTACAACCCGGCCACCGTCCCCTTCGTGCCCATCTCCGGCTGGCACGGCGACAACATGTTGGAACAATCCGCCAACTTGCCCTGGTACAAGGGATGGGCTGTCGAACGCAAGGAAGGCAAGGCTGACGGCAAGACTTTGTTGGAAGCTTTGGACGCCATCCTGCCCCCTAGCCGCCCGACCGACAAGGCCCTCCGTTTGCCCCTCCAGGACGTCTACAAAATTGGCGGTATCGGCACGGTGCCCGTAGGCCGTGTGGAAACCGGTATCATCAAGCCCGGTATGGTGGTGACGTTCGCCCCGGCCAACATCACGACGGAAGTCAAGTCTGTCGAAATGCACCACGAAGCTTTGGAAGAGGCCGTGCCTGGTGACAACGTCGGTTTCAACGTCAAGAACGTCTCCGTCAAGGAATTGCGTCGTGGTTACGTCGCCGGTGACTCGAAGAGCAACCCCCCCAAGGGTGCGGCTGATTTCTTCGCCCAGGTCATTGTCTTGAACCACCCCGGCCAAATCTCCAACGGCTACACCCCCGTCTTGGATTGCCACACGGCCCACATTGCCTGCAAGTTCGCCGAAATCAAGGAGAAATGCGATCGTCGTACCGGCAAAACCACCGAAGAGAACCCCAAGTTCATCAAGTCGGGTGACGCGGCCATGATCACGTTGGTGCCCAGCAAACCCCTCTGCGTCGAGTCCTTCTCCGACTTCCCGCCTTTGGGTCGCTTCGCCGTCCGTGACATGAGGCAAACGGTCGCTGTCGGTGTCATCAAGTCCGTCAACTTCAAGGACCCCTCGGCTGGCAAGGTCACCAAGGCTGCCGAAAAGGCTGGCAAGAAGAAGTGAAGGCGGGTCAGTTTTGACGTTGAGGCCTGCTCCGGCCGAAAGTTAGGGTTAGGGAAGACTATGGGCGGGCGCGAAGAGGTGACGGCGAGTTTAATAATGACGAAGAGCAGCAGTAGTCGGGTGTTTCGCGGATTGTACCGTTTACTCCTCTCGGCGTGGTGTAAATGGCTCTTGTACCATTGTTGTCATCGGAAAGAGTTTCGCAGGAAAGGAAGGTTAGGGCACTTTTTGAGTTTTTAAAGGAAAAGCCACTTTGTTGGGAGAAGGAAGGGAGCTTGGTCTCTGACCTTTTTTTAGAAAATACAAAGCGGGACGATGGTGGAAGACATAATTTGCGGAAAAGAAGTGAAAATCATCCCCACTGGCTGTTTTCTTTATTGTTTTTCTTTCATTCCTGAATACCCCCACCATATTTTGATGTCTTACCCTTAACTTTTAATTGGAGTAAAAAAGGCCGGCCTGCAGGTGTATATAACCGTTTCGTGGGCAAATACAAAACATCTGCTCTGACAGTTAAAAACTGGAAGATTTTGGTAATTTTTATTGGGGGATTTAGGGGTGGGACGTGCAAAATTAACGGTATTTGCGTTATTAGTGGCAAATAAGTGAATTTCCTGGGAGTTTTATTGGGGGGTTACGATAGCACGGGAAGTGGGTTAGTTTGGTAGAGCTAGTGAAGTGCCTATGACAGCGAAAGGGAATCGGTTGAGGGTCGCCTATGGTTCACATTTCCGATTATTGACAAGTAAATGTCTGATAATACAAATCATAGTGCGAACGGGGCCTATGCCTAGTTCAAAAGTAGCAGAATTTGACCTGAAAGGGGGAAAGGTAGTTGAACTATAATTGCCCTGTGTTTAGCGAGCAACAGGTGTGTGGAAGTTAAAATAGAAGTGCACGAAAATTTGGAACGAAATGTGGCCTGAATTTCCAAGAAAACACTTTCTCACGTTGGTAGCAACGGTATGGGCGTTCTTGGAATATTTCATTGTTGAGTCTTGTTTACACTGGGCAGCTTGTCCTAGAAAACTTGCCCTCCTACCAGGGGTGGCCTAAGATATTGTAAAAGTTAATTCAGATCGTGTAGTGTGACCGTGGTGTTACAAACGAATACGACGCCCAATTTATCCCCAACGCGCTGTAGTAAACGAAGGTGTGTATATATAGCTTGGGCTAAAAGAGGGAAAAGTGTGAATTAGATCAAGGAAGTGGGCTAAACTTTGGTATGTAAACCTTTTTATTTTCAACAATGAGACTGAGATTGATAGAAGCTCCGGATATGGACATTTTTCGCATAGGCATTTCATTGTTGGGAGGCTATTTTAACAGGATGCGATTTATTCTGGACAAGTCCCAAATTACCCAGGGAGATAGTGGGAACAAGGTCGTTTACATGTAAGAGGGGTAGCAAGTCCATCAGGGTCAAGTTCACGGACAAAGGGTGGGGTATCACAGACGAGGAAGGACAATTAGGCCTCTTGTTTCACGGACTCGAGCAGTGGTTGACTTTCAGGTAAAACGGCGATGCCACGTCGCGCATAGTGCATTAGAAGGGTTCCCCACTTGAAGGTCATGAACGCCCAGACGGCAGTTATATAAGCGCTCTTATCCGCCGGCATCATCGCTGGAAATTGCCATAAAAGATATTGGCTTGTAATTACATAAATAGAAACAACATGGAAGGTCTTTGTTATAAATAATCCCACGTATTGTCATCACATGACCTTTCCGTGGCATGCGTTGTACAACCACATCCGCCCCTTCCTGTTTACAAACATTAGCAGTTAAATGCTTCACAACTGTTGCGCAGTCCCTTGGGATAACATGTCAAAGCTAACTGCCTCTTCGCAGAAGATTTGGCGTTATATTTCGTACACACTTATGCTATTTCAACAGAGCCTTACTTTCAATCTTAAAATATTGGTTATAAGGAAACACAAAGATATTGAAGTACTTACGGATGTGATAGTAAGCTGCATAGAAAATGTACCATATTAAGCCAACAAAGCCAGCTAAAGCTACCATAAATCCCAGGAAATCTATCGTCCGCAGCTCTCGGACCGAATACCATTCTTGTATTCTCCCCGATCGGTATAACAAGGCTAAATGCAGGGCGCCTGTTGCAAAGACGCCTACCATAACAATGAAAATAAAAAACCTTGAACTTTTCCAAGCCAGGGATTAAGTGAAATTCACCTGAGACTAGGCCCCAAACTCCAGCTTCTTTGTTGCCATACACAAAGAAGAAAACTATAAAAGCAGAATATCCAAATACGACCCCTAAAACTGCTTGAATGACTCTCCAAAAGCTCCACGTGCAGATGCCATCAGCCGCCATTTTCCTATATCGACGCGTTTCCTCCACACTAAACACGTGTTCAATGCATGGAACACTTGTATATTTTCATCACGTTATGCTGTTTGCATTGCAAACGTTTGCCATACGCTTTACTGTTTCGTGTACCAGGCAATGCAAGTCGTAAAAAAGAATATAAATTCACTCTTGATACAACCTAACTCTTTTGCTTGCAAGTTAAAAAGTTGCTTACACAACGAAATCAGCGCAACCAACAATTAGAAATGTAACACTCAGTGTAAGACACATAAGAACAGTATAAGTAAAGTCATGATCAAAAAGAGAAATAGGCCGTTTTTTTCCAAATCCCTTATATTTATTCCGTAGAAAAAATTCCATTCGTAAATTATCTCAACAACATCAGCCACCCATAAAAGATGTCACCATTTTCAAAAGTCAGGTCAAACCTTCACCACACTCTCCATAGCTTCATTCTTAGTTCAAACTCAAAAGTTCCAAAGTCAAAGGCAGATCTGTCCGCCAATGTGACAAAAAAAGGTCTGATAAGTTAAGCTTCTCCATTTATCGCCGTGTTTTCACTGCGCTCTCTTCTCCAAAACAGGACACACGCTTTTTAAAAAATTATTCTTGGGCGCTTTTATTTGGCTTTAGCGGACCTAGTACGCAATCCTTTTGTGTTCTGGTCAGCTTCGGGCAATTCGCTCACGTCTTCTTCGGAACTCTTCTTGGCTTGAGGAAAAGGAACAAGGAAGAGAAAATTCAAATTAGACTTAACTTATTTTTAAAAAATTAGTAAATTTTTGATTAAATTGGTAAATTTTCTAAAAAAATCGTAATTCTTTATTAAACGCCTAAATTTCTATTATTTTTTTAAAGGAATTCTGGGCGACGATATGTCCCTCAATCGAGATATTCATTCTTACATTCTTCACGTTTGGTTTTTCTCGGCTTTTTCTCGATCGACTTGACTTTCTTGGGCGCAGAGGGCACGGACGCGTTGCGTTCACGCATACGCTTCAAATGGAACGTAATGAAATTCCACATCATCCAAGCTTGCAACAAAACCACGGCCAACAAAGCGCCCAAACGGATCGTCGGGGTGTTAAAATTGCCAGCGGCCAAATCCACTTGGCCCGCCGTGGCACTTTTGCCTTCCTCCAGCGCCAAACCGTACCACAAAGTCAAAACTGACAACACGATTGAACCCAATCGGGTCAAAACGAAAAGAACGTTCCAGATTGCGAAACCTAAAGAAAAACAAGTTTCAACTGATCGTTTTTTTCATAATATTGAATAATTTCAACATAAATTCGTTATTAACAAATAAAGCAATAGGGACGTGATTAGGGCCAGAAGCGCCCCAGCCATCGACGCTACTGAAAACTAGTGACGATAATTCTTCAAAAGATCATCTGAAGTCTTAAGATTAAATGCATAAATATAATCTTCAATTATTTGAGAAGTGCTGAACGCCCTAGTCACACCCCTCTAAGGTTAAAACTTTTCGAGTAAAACGCTTTAAAATATCATGAAAAGAATAGATATACAACACAGCATTTCTTTCGCTATATATTTTAGACTAAATAAACAAACATGAATAAAAATATTTTTCTAAAAATAAAATTCTTTTCTTACTTTCATTAAACAAAATTAACATCTCACTTTTTTCATATACTATTCTCTTTTTAATACATTACTTCTTCTCTTTTTGAATATATTTTTTCCTCTTTTTTATTTTATTACTATTTTTCTATTTATGTATGACATTTACCGCGTTTGGCACATTCAGTGCGATCAGCGAAGTACAAGAGACGGGAGGCGTGGAACACAGTTTCGACGAGGTAGTGGAGGACGAGCAAGCACAGAGCCAATCGGGTGAAGTTGAGCAGATAGGCTCCGGTAATGACGACCAAGTACAGAGAGCCTAGGGTGATTTTGCTGGCCATTTCTTCTGGTTTGGTCTTTTGGAAGTACAACTCTGGGTAGACATGGACCCAGTAGGCAATTTGCACGATGTAGAAGAACTTGAACATAAAGGTCATGATGAGATGGGGATAACCTTCCCATAAGGAGGACAAATGGAACAAATAGTTCTCGCTCCAGATAATGTTCAGGCCCCACAAGACGGAGACGAGATAGAATGCCAAGTGTTGACCCGATTCGTTGAATTTGCTGTGTTTCGTCTTAGAGAGATGCAGCTTCCGGCTGACTTTCTACTTATAGCGATCAACAGACCGGGGAAAAAATATTAAACAGACAAATTACTAAATAATATTCACGAATTTTAGAAAGTGACAGAATATTACTAAACATTAGAAAAAAGTACAGATTTTTTTTTAAAAAAATCTGAACAATATTTACTAATTTAAGAAAAATCAGTCATAACTAGAGAAAAATTACTAAAATGACAGGAAATAACTTACGATGGTAGAGAGATTGCTAAACATCGGAGAGAAATAACTAAATAATGTTTACTAACTTTTGAAGACTAATTTAACTATTATTTCATTACTTTTAATTACTAGATTAATTACTATTATTAAAAAATATACTTACGTCTAGGACGTATTCTTGAATGACAGCATGGATGACTATGCTAATGAGGGTATAAAAGAAAACGGCACAGGCATCTTTCCATCCAGATGTGTACAGGGTTTCATAGCCAGGAATTGTGTGGTTGTGGTGCATGGCAATAAAGATCGATGCAAGGGGTTGAGTCGCCTAAGTCATTAGACACAGTCGTTAGTAATAGGATTCGCTTTAATAGACGAATTTCAAAGGAATGTTAGTATTGTTGAATTACTTGGAACATAAGTCCAATGACGAAGAGCATAGCAACGCAGCTGACAATGTCGGCATGGTTTTGGATGACAAATTCGTGGCTAAGAATAGGCGGGTTTTTGCTGGTGGACTTTCTGATTTTCACGGCCATTTTTCACCAGAATGGAAAAACACTACTTAATAAAGTCGGGAAATGGGTTCTAACTACAGTTTCAACAGCTGTTCCGGGCCAGCCACCTCCAGCACCAACAGCTCGGCAAAAGAGGAGGTGTGTACCAATAGACAGCCTTAGTGCTGCTGCACCTTATCGGTGATTGGTTAGTGCCTGACGCGTCACCAATAACCTGCACTTGTAGCGCCACGTGGAACATTTGGCTCCCCAATCGCTCGCTTTAGCTGTTCGCTTTTCAGTTTCGCTTGCCAGGTGCCAGAATCCGCTTGTGCACCACAATTGCTTATAATAGGTACGTATAGGTGGCGGATGCGACGTATACGAGGCGGAATTTCTATTACCTTTTGTGTTACCATGGTTACCGATTTAAATAGTCTATTTTTCAAATATTTACTTGGGTGTTTTGCGCTCGTGTTTAATCAAAATATATGTAATAAAAAATTGAAATAATTAATCATGAATATTGCGGAAGATAAGAAACTGTTAAAGACTCTTGATTGTGCGAATTCTGCTGATTTAAGGAATGAAAAGCTCAGGTAAATTGTTCTAATCTACCCAGAATTTTGCTTGTATTGATGTATTTCAATGATAGACAGCAAATACGCGAAAGTTCTATTGAAATTCAAGAACTGGAATCCAAATTGCGCGCCGCTTACGTTGCCAAACAACGGGCAACACAAATTGTGGAACACGCCGCCGACCGCGTGAAGGAAGTGGTGAGATTTTCTTACTAGATTCTCACATTTTTGCGTCCTGTATCCTGTGTTTGATTTCCTGGTTTTAATCACTCCAGCAAGCAGAAGCGGCCTTTGCCAAGTTCCAGGCACAAGAAGTTGACCTTTGGAAAGGCCAAGTCGCCGCTGAGGAGCGCGCCAAACTTGCGCGCCAAATTCAAATTCGTCAAACTTTAGTCCAACAAATGAACGACGAAGCTTCCCACCGCGCTCAACAAAAAGCACGATCCCGACAAGAAGAACAGGAGTTGCTTGAAGCCCTTGAACGTGAATCTCGCTTGAAGGACGAAATGTGAGAGAAAAAATCCAAAATATAGATAAGGAATAAAGTAAAGAAATAAAATATTTTTTTTCGTTTTTAGGGAAATGGAGCTAACGAAAGCGAAGAAACAACAATTTATTCAAGAACTCGAAAGAAGCATTAGGTTACAATCGCAATGGAAGGAAATCCAACGGCTGATACAACAAGAAGAAGAGAGGTATGACGTCACTCCTGACCTTGACAAATATGCCGTATTTTTATTTACGGTACCGGTTTTCGGGGAATGGGAAAGGCTAATTTGCATATTCTTATAGACTCATAACGGAGGTCCAGAAGAAGCAACAAAGAGAAAGCGCGTTCCAGACGGAACAGAAGCGCCTGCGCATTGAACAACTGACCCGAACGCGCGAACGCTTGGCCAACGCAATTTTTCTCGAAGAGGTTGTTGCAATTCTATTAAGCACAACGGGAATTACTCGCATTGGCACAAACTCACTTATATCGTTCCCTGTTTTCGCATTTTCTTCATGTTTTTCATGTCAAACATCTTACGTTTTGTCCTACTTTCATTGTTACGCAATCACTTGTATTTCCTATTTTCCGTAACTTCAATTCTTCTTTTGCCTAGTTTCGTATTTTATTGCGGTGTAAACTCTTTGTGTATGTATATAATTTATTTTTTTAAGTTAGTTTGTTTTCGCACTGAATAGGACTTACAATGTTTGGGATGAATTTATAGTCTTCGTGACCTTTTAATCCTTTTTTATTCGTTCACATGTTTTATTTACATCTTCATAACAGAAATCGCACAAAGAACGGGAAGATCTCCTGCTAGAGCTACAAACCTATGAAGGTCAGCGTAAAACTGAAGAGCTGCTGGCGCGCCAGAAGCAACTGGAAGAAAGACGCTACCGAAAGTGGCTGTCAGAACTCAATTCTAGCCTGAAAGCGCGGGAAGTGTGCCAGCAACGTGAACGCGCCGCCGAAGAGGAGTTCCGTCAGCAGGTTCGTTTGTTGAACAACGTTTTACGACGGTACATCAGCAATAAGGCGGCTGACCTAAATACTTTCCGTTTGTAGCTTTTGAAGGAATGGGCCATTCAGGAACGTCTGGAACTGTTGGGAGATCAACAACGCCGCCGACGCCAAGCCGAGCACCGACGCCGAGCGGAACAACTGCACCAAGAGAAGTGTTTAGCCCAAGCCCAAGCAGCGGAAATCGAGCGGAAAGAAGAAGAATGGCGCACGCAGATTAAACAAACATGGGAAGAAGGCGTGTTTCAAGAAAAAGTACGCATTTTGCGGGACAACGTACCCCTTTTAAGGGATTTTCTGCCCCGGGGGCTCCTTAAAGACGTGGCCGAATTCCAACGCCTACCTGAAGATCTCAAAGCGCAGTTTGAGAGTCAAAGTGCCCCTATACAGAACAATCCTGATTTGTGGTGAACCGCGTAGTGATTTTGTAGATTAAAAAAAAAAGGAAAACAGGAATTTGAGTGGAAAATAACGGTAGGGAAAAGAAGGAACAAAATGTGTACATTTCCTCGTCCTTGTAACGTCCTCGTCCCTTTCGTAATTTGTTCTCATTTTGCTTTTTTATGACGAGTTCTAAGTTAAGGAGCGAATTGTGTCGTGACTACTTTTACTTTTTAGTAAATCTCCCAGGAGTATAAGTACGTAAAGCGAGTAAAGTGAGCAAGTAAGAGATTTGGGCAGTCCTGATTTCATTTTGGAGCTATTAGGTAATAGATACGCGACCAGTATGGCGAATAGTAGGTCGTATTTATGAAGAACGTGTGGGAGGAAAGGCTAAATTGGAACACGTGTCATGCTCCTAATGATAATTGTACATAAGTTGCCGGAAACAGATGACTCACTAGCTAAGATGTCAGGAAGAGATAAGGATTTTAGCCAAAATTTAGAAAGTGTAGACGATATTCCCATTTTTGTTAACTTACGTCACGAAAAACATGGATTGAACATTATTTGGGCTTATAGACTACAAATGGAGGCTGCAATCTAGCTAGCATTGTAAAAAGAATACTCTTCATCCTGCCGTAACGTGATTAGTATGTTGAAAGTAAAGGTGTTACCTCTTTTCCTTTCTTTGACGTTTAGTGTACTGTATATAAAAGCTTTATACACACAAATCATCTGCAAACTGACTCAACCTAGCATAGTTCTACAATACAGTCGCTGCACTAGGCGGCCATACCGGAATAGACGCCTTGATGTGTGGTATTGGTTGTCTAATTAATTTAATTCATGTCAGATATTCGCGAAGGAATATTGTGATTTAGAAGCGTACCATTCAGAGTCAAGAGAAGTTATTATTGCGAAGACTAAGGCAGGCCCGTCGCTAAGGGGGGGCGCCGCCCCCCTGGCAAAAAGTTGGCCCCCCCTGACAGAATTGGCAAACGTGAGTCCGGAGCTCTAGCTCAAACTCAAAGCCAGACCTTGAATGGCGTAACGCAAGCTCAGACTCAAGCCCAAGCTGAAGCCGAGCGGCAGAGCGGTCCGAAACTCAAGCCCAAGCCCAGGGGCAAG
>JAHZNP010000741.1:0-38804 GCA_020615345.1 Triops cancriformis
TTGTGCCTAAGCCCAAAAAAATGAACTTTAACAAAATCCAAGACCATTAGATTTTCTTTTGAAAAATCCAAATCCAAATCAAGACCTACGTCCTGCGAGACACAAAAATCCAAATCCGAAGCAAATCAGGAATAAAAGAGCTTAAATCAATCTCAAGCTCTTTTAGGCGATTTTACCAAGTCTTGTCAAGCCTTGCCATTTATTATTTCCATACAAACATACCTAAGCCGAACAAATGCGCCCAACTCAGCAAACGTAACATATTGCTCCAATACAAACAAACGTTATAAATAGCATAAATAGCATAACTCCAATATAAATAGCATAACTGCACATTTAAGTTTACAATCTATTACATCTTAATTACGCAGAATACGTTTCAGAACAGGTGTTGCATTTAACTTTGAAAGTTGTGTCACTAAGACTATAGCCCTTTACTAAGGAAAAATATTTGTATACGCAGGGCCCCTCCATATTTTGCAAAGACCAAATGTTAACTGTTTCTTACACAAAGAAAACCCAATTTATACGGTAGTCTACTTAGGCCGACTTTCGAACCCAATGTGTCACTAACTGCTACGCCGGAAGTATGAAAAATTCCTTTAAACGATATAAAGAAAAGCTAACATCAGCCAGAGAAAATAGCGTACAGTTTCATAATATTTTTGTACGTTATTGTGAAGGGAAAATAATTAGAAGGATGTAATTTTCTCCTGACGAGTGTTCCAAAAAAGAGCGTTAAAATCCGCCTAGAAACATCCGCTTTCTATTTAAGCCCTTTCCCAATCATTGCAAACGGCCGGTGCTCAAATCAAGTTCAAGGTCAAATCATTGCAAAAAGAGCTTGTCACACATTTCCAAGCCTTCGCTTCGTACAAAATAGTCTTAAATCGGACTTAAATCCACCTCAAGTTCAAATCGGCACAAGTCTGATCCGGTGCAGGCGTCTCATCAGACAGGCCGCATTGTCGGTCTCATGAATACTCGTTTTTCTACGCACAAGATCTCTTTCACGTTAAGCTTACGTCAGCAGCCACCAGAGTGCGTCTTCTGTTTGTTGTCAGTAGGATAACCCAAGCGCCAAATATTCCGGTAACACATTTCTTGAAAATTCGTAGTTTTTTTAACTCGTTAACGAAATTAGGTCTCGCACGTAACGCAATTTTGGTATATAATTTACCACATAATTTTTCAAAAAGTCATAGAACATCGGGTGAGAGATGATTCAATACACGGCAACTTTTATAAGTTAAGTCGGAAAATAAGACGTTCTAGATTTAAACAAGTTTCCAAAGTTGTGGGTCTACAATAAACCTAATCTAGAATCACATTTGTTTACTGATTCTTGCATTTTTTATAGATAAACATAAATGTTAACTACGCATCGTAATGGCTTTTTTAAGCCGTCATCGTTAAGCGTGGTGTTGTCTACATGCTTGATTTCAGTGTTGATAATTGTTTCTATCATTGATCGTTATATAACGATGTATAAACAGGTTATAAAAATAATGTATAATTATAGTATATTGCGCAAATATAGCGTAGACAAACTAAAAAAGTTGCTGTGTATTGAATCAGCCAGTCCCCTTGCGAACATTAGAAATAATTGGTATCAAATTTATTATTTTTGTAGCTATCGAAAAGAGTTTCACTGCCTTTTCAAACACGAAAATGAGTCGCCGTCAAACCCCAAATGAATTCCTGAAGCAAATCATTGGTCGCCCTGTCGTTGTTAAACTGAACAGTGGTGTGGATTATCGAGGTAAAAAAAATCTGGAAGCCTAAGCCATCTGTTACGCATGCCTTTTTAAAAGAAAAGAAAATCTATTGAATAATGACATTTCATTGCGCAAGATCGTTGAAACAAAGGTTGTTCAGTGTGAAAGATGTATCTTTCCATATTAATGATTTTTTAAAATACTATAACTCTATAAGAACGAAATAATTTGCAAACAGGGGCATGTCTACGTATGCGGTGTTTTAGGTCAGTAAAATGCAATCATTGTTTTATAATAGGTGTACTGGCTTGCTTGGATGGCTATATGAACATTGCCTTGGAACAAACCGAAGAGTACAGCAACGGTCAGTTAAAAAACAAGTACGGTGATGCGTTTATTCGAGGCAACAACGTCTTATATATCAGTACACAAAAGCGAAAAGTATAAGTGACATTCATCTCTTCGTCATTTTTTTGCACTTCTTATGGCTGGAGTAAACCGAATAAAAAATTTTCAATCACAGTCTGGGCTATAAAATATGAAAAAAATTCAAACGTTATTCTTCCTTTATCCTGTATAGCACCTTACCTTCTTTACAAGACTTCTTAACAGCAATGCTTAACGCTGTATCGTCATTTAAGTTTACCGGCACTAGATCCGCTCCATTTATCAAAAGCTCATTCACTGCATGGGGAAAGTTCCCGAACACGGCGTACATTAATGGTGTGTTCCCGTTCTATACCAAAAACATAAAGAAGGAACAGAAACTTTTACTACTAGTATATTTGTTAGGTTCTTTGTAAAATAAATGAAGCTACAATACTTCGTTGACTAATGCTAAATAGAACTTCTCGCCTTTACGACGAAGTCTACTTACTTCATCTGCGTGGTTTACGTTTATTCCGGCATTCAAAAGCAGACGAATCATATCTATATGGCCGTTAGCGGCTGCAAAGTGAAGGGCAGTTTGGCTTTCAAAACCTTGAAGATCAATTAACGCTCCTTTTCGAATCAGCAGATCGGCAGTTGCTGTTTGCCCGTACGTCGCCGCCCACATTAACGGACTTAAACCATGCTCATCCAAAGCGTTAAGAGATGTAGGAGGAGCCTCTCCTACAAAGTCGGAACTCAGCAATTCTCCCTGTCCCGCTTTTTCATGGAAAGTGAGATTCACCGGCTCAACGACAACAGTCTCCGTGGGTATATTCCCTCTCTGGAGATTGGTTAACACAGTCCTAGGCTGCATAAAGGAATTAAACTATGCACATCTTTAAAATCAAGGGCAAGGTACAAGTTACTTTGTATGGTGAGAATGCACTTTTGTGGCTTTCTTCTTTCGAAGACGGTGTATCCCATACTAAATTGGTTTTATGAATCCTGGTATCTGTGAAACTACTCGTGCTCGACGAATCCTGATCTTCGTCGCCGTCCCTCCCATAAGAATCGAACTCCCCTGTTTCGGACGAGCTTTTTTCTTCTTTAATTTTTACATGGGCTAACGACAGCTAAGTAGTCATATTAATTCGAAAACTAACAGGAATATCCAAAGTCATACTTTGTCCGGAGAACGAACCCGCCTCATTACTTTTTTCCCATTTTTTTCCATGAGATCATATATGTCTTTACTCGCATTGTTTTGCTTCAGCAAGCTGAAGACAATAACACGAACTAAACCGCGAACCGCGAAATACCCTTTCGAAGGCTGTTTTGCCCAATCTTTATCAAATATCCGTAATTTCCGGGTGCTTTGTCTTTTAAACTCGTCGCTAATATACGCAAAAAAAAGTAAAAAATCAATTAATAAGTCTTTGCCCACGCAACACTAAATTCTCACCGCTTTCCGAATTTACCTGAAGTTTGCTTTACACGAAAAGAGATGGCAGAGGTGGATATTTTTTTATCCTTTCGAGTTTTTGGTCACTTTTTCGGGGGGTGAAAAAATGGATCTCCGTTTGTTGGGGTGTTGCCCTCGGGAAACTGTGATATAAAATCTGTTGTTTTGTCGGTTACATCACCCTGTGAAACACACCATGGCCTTAATAACCAGACGGAAAGCAAACAAACTATTTTGTGCCTTAATTCTTGGATTGCTTATTTATTTTTGTATTCACATGTTTGTCACTCATAGTCTACCGGATGTTGGTCTACAGGAAGAACGGTAAGCCATAAGAAAAACTCCTCACAAAAAGAACATACTGAGTACCTGCATTTGACCCACTGTTGGAAACTTAAACCTTCATACCTGTTTTTCGACCGCGGCTGTTTGGGTGTGACGTATCTGATCACTTGTTGAAGCGAAGGCGGGAATTTCAAATCGAATCCTAGAAACGCACATTTTCATCTTTTTCATGAAAGTGTTTCAAGTAACGATATGATCCAAGTCGAAGGTAAAATGCAATGCCGAATTTGCATAAGATTGCTCAGAAGTATGCACATGTTTCGATATTCTTAAACTTAAATCTGTTATTTGTCTGCAAGTACGATGGCTAAAAAGACAAGGTCTAATAAAGGATTCCCAGATATGTGAGTTTCGTGTATTTGAATGTATTTTTGATTAATATATTGCATAATGTGTTCATAATTCAAACTCCTACAGTTGCTGTACAGTACAGTTGCTGTTTTACTTTCACTTCGTAGCGTTTAATGGTCGCACTATCACAAATTGTTGTTTAGACTGAAATCTTAATAGCATTGTCGAGCGCCTTTAATATTTTTCCTGACTAGTAGAGAGGGAATTTGTAGTCATAAATTACTTTCCTAAAAAAAGCGAATTGGGAAAGTTATCTGTTGTTATATCTTCCTTCAGGCCAGGAGCAAGGCAGCATGAGTATATTGACTCTAATGGAATGCGCGTCATAGTGGGAAGATATATTGGCAATGATGTACCCGGCCCTCATAACGGCGAACTTACTGAAGGTAAAGAAAAAACTAACAAAAACAGAAAATACTGTAATTTGAAAGAGATTAAATGACTTTTCGTATGGATTTCTTCCATGAAATTTATAGAGGTGCTTAACACGAATTATTATGCTCCCCAAAAGGGTCAGGGCGATATGGGAGAACCTGTTCAAATCTTTCCTCACGAGTTAGCGCGTTCCCAGCTATTACACAAAATCAATAGCTTCAACCTGCTAGCCAGCGATAAAATCCCGTTAGATCGGAAGCTTCCTGACGTCCGAAAGAGCGGGTAATTCCACCCCCCTCCCCCTCCCCTTCACGAAGAATGTTATTTCGTTTACCTTACTTTGTGAACACGTTTTCTTCGTTCAGGTGTCTTGATTTGCATTACGACGTTTCCAAGTTACCTACGACTAGCGTTGTGATCGTGTTTCACAATGAAGCATGGTCGACTTTGATGAGAACTATTCATTCCGTTATCAACCGTTCTCCCAGGCAGCTACTTAAAGAATTTATTCTTGTTGACGATGCCAGCACTCGAAGTAAAATAAATATGCTAAATGACTCCTGTCTTGCAATGGGTCCCTTAATGACACTTGTGTGTGTACTTTTAGAATTCTTGAAAGAGCCGTTGGAAGTAGATGTAGCTAAGTTATCGGTACCTGTCATTATCCTTCGATCTTCGCAAAGAGTGGGACTTATTAAAGCAAGACTTATGGGAGCGGAACGCGCTTCAGGCGATGTACTTACCTTCTTAGATGCTCATTGCGAAGCCACCGAAGGTTGATCGCAGTTCTTTATCATTTGACGTCTGTAATGTATATTCTTTTTTTTACGTTTCCCTTTCAATATAGGGTGGCTAGAACCGTTGTTATATCGCATTGCACAAGATCGTTCAGTGGTGGTGTGCCCTATCATAGACATAATCAGCGATGACTCATTTGCTTTACTGCGTACCTTTGAACTCCATACTGGAGGCTTTAACTGGAATCTCCACTTCCGTTGGTTTGGCGCCGGGGAAGCTTTGCTGAACGAGCGGAAACATAACATGACCCAACCTTTTAGGTAATTTTTGTCACGCCTGTTCCGTTTCACATGCTCAATGATTTTATTGTGAAAAATCACTGCGCGAAGACGTTTACTACAAAAGTTTATGTTAAAGTGACAAATGCGCAACAAGATTTATGAAAAACATAGCAATGGTAGACATTTTCCGGTCTATTGAAAGATTATGACTTGTTTTGCTCATTTGTTGCTGAGCTTGCATTTTTTTTATTTTTATCTTGAAGGAATATCAAATAAAATTATGAAAGATTCTTTTTCTACTCTTCTCTTATTTTTGTTTTTCTTTCTTTCTTGATTTTTCTGCTTTGTTGTTGTCTTTATTCTTTGTTTGTGAATTAAGATTAGTTTTGTTTTGCTATTATGATAGTATTTGGTTATAATTGATTTTATTTATCGGCCGTCTTTTACTTTTATTTATTGGCTGTCTTTTACTTTTATTTTTTTACGAATAGGACACCAGCAATGGCTGGTGGTTTGTTTGCTATTCATAGGCAGTACTTCTTCGATGTAGGCAGCTACGATGAAGCTATGGACATCTGGGGTGGTGAAAACCTTGAAATGTCGTTACGGATTTGGCAGTGTGGCGGTCGCGTGGAAATTGCGCCATGTTCTCATGTTGGGCACGTTTTTCGAAAATCCTCGCCTTACACTTTCCCAAAAGGCGTAGGGAATACCCTGAGCGCAAATCTTGCCCGTGTCGCTCTGGTTTGGATGGACGACTGGAAAAACTTATTTTTCAAGCTTAATCAAGGTACTTTTGTCGTAGCTTATTTGCTGCCCGTCTTTCGTATCGTGTTCTTTGCATGTTCCACTTTTAATGGCTGTTGCGTTGCATGGGCCTGGGGTTATTATGCAGGCAAAAAGGGAACACCATGAAAAATAGCTTGAAGGTTAGAGTCGTAGGCCACTTTTCCTAAACAGGATGTATATTTCTTTTCCTTTCGTTACTGCATATTCTTTATTTTCTATTCGACTACACGACTGTGAGCGTAATGGGAGGAAAGCAAGGGTCGTGGTTTGGGCTATTAGAATCCTAAACGTTGGGTCGCTCTATTGTTTATGAAGTCCTAGGTAGTGAGTTAACTCACTAAGGTAACAATTCAACAAAACTTTGAAAGAGGAAACCTGTCGTTACATATTTTGGTGGTCATTCTTTTCCGTGTTTTCAAATACGATGACTCCGCTCGGTCTTTTCTACATAGAACTAGCATAGAGTTTCGTTTGTGATTTTATTCCTGGTTGAAGTTGACTAATTTAGGTTTTGGGGAAGTGTTTTTCGTCTTAGTCGTGTAAACGATTCTAATTTGGTTTGTAACTTTTCCAGAAGCGGAAAGTGTTAAAGATACGCAACAAATTCGTAGTCGGTTAGCGTTAAGAGAGCGTTTGCAGTGCAAGTCTTTTCAGTGGTACCTCGAAAATGTCTGGCCCGAGCATTTTTGGCCTACACTTGACGGGTTTTTTGGAAAGGTAATTTTTCTTGATAGTTAACGTTGATAGTTATTATTATTAAGGCCACGCACGTTTTCGTGTGTGTATTCTTTATAAAGATTGTACATCGCATAAACGGTGAATGCATCGAAAGGCCGACGGGAGGTGGTGGTAATCAGCCAAACGGCAAAGGTTTGCTAAGAGCGTGTCGTCGTAAAGAGCCATTGCAGTATTGGACGTGGCAAACTTCTAAACCTTCTGCCCCCATTATGACCAACGAGGCTGTCTGCTTGGACCCAGGGAATGGTGAAGTCCGTGTCATGGCTTGCTCGGGACAAGCGCGACAACTCTGGCGCTGGGAAAACGGGAAAATTCGGCATGTAGAATCCGGGAAATGCCTTAGTCAATCGAGTCCACCGGAGCCGGAAGGCCTGACATTGCGGGGGTGTGAAACGGCCCATGTTTGGACTTTGCAATCCGTCCCTTGGCGGTAGTTGGAAAACGGAACAAACTACTCACGCTTCCACATTAAAGTTTGTGGTTAACTTCCCAGAAATACTACCAAACAATTGTTTTGTAATAGAAAGTTTTCCTTTGTGCAATACAGTACTTTCGATAACACTAGCCTGGGAAACGTCTTTTTTTCGTACTAATTATTTAAAGGATGTAAATCCTGTTTATAAAATAGGGATGTTAATTAAAACAGTTACACAAGCAACACTAAGTTTATGGAGAAATAGCGTACTGTATAATGTAAAATTAATAAATATCGTAATGTACAATACTTCCAGAACAACATTTGCGCAAGTGATATGCACTTGAATAATTTCTTCTTGGGACACCTCAATCGCGTTCTAAAAATAATACATACGTTTTGGGAATCATTTGAAAGCGTAAAGAAAGATCCTTCTTTGATACGTGAAAGATTTGCCTTATCATGTGGCATCATCTATTCGGAAACCTCCATTGGGAAGTGCGGGTAATAAGGATTAGCGGGATCTATTTTTATTATTTATTTGACGTTGTATCAATATTGACAGGTAACAAATCAATAACACAAGTCTGTTCATTACTCAAAGACAAACAGGACGAGATTAAAGCGTCAGCCCCTTGTTTGAGGTGAGGATTATCTTGCCAAGGTCGGCCATACAGACATGGGATTCAGTTGAAGGGATCAATTAATCGAATACTGACAGAACTCATGGAAGCAGGATCCTTTTTCACGCTGATAGACTCCCCGCGATGCTAATCATAGTCTACTTGGTCCAATCGTTTGTTCAAACTTAGTTCCTACCCATATAGGTGGTGTACTAAAATATAATTTATTGATAATTGACTGTACATTCTTTTTACTGTACCATAACTTTGTTGCTGCTTTTAATTTCTTTTAAATAAGACAGGTCGAAGCTTTTCGACTACATGCTACTTATAGTGAGTTTTCGAACGAATTTAGTCGCCGTCGTTGTCTAAGTGAGCAGCATTTACAATGTTGTGCGTCAGTGGTTATATCTGTTGACACAAAAAAAAACAGTTACCAGACATAATCAGTCTTATCGTTATTTACTTTGAAGTGTTTGTGCTGACTGAGAATCGAAGTCTTCCGCACTGCAGCTAAATAGGGAAGCTGATTCAGAAAGTTCAGTCTTGTCAAATTCCGTAAAGTCTATCAAGATCCTTTGGTCACGATCCCGGAACTTGAACAAGGGTGAGAAGCGGTAGCCCCATTTCACTTCATGGGGTAAATAGGAAGTGCGAGCTTCCACAATCCGACCAACATTTTCCACCTCGCCTTCCAATACCGCTACGATTTCGAAAGAACTTGTCGTAAAATCACTAGGCTTTAGGGTGTAAAAGGGCGACTGATCATCAATGCGATGGGTAACTGTAACTGGCCATAAGAAAAGCATCCCGTCTTCCCCTGCGCTGTCCACCGTCACGGACAAGGACTCAACTTGAACCCCTTCAGCTTCAGTATCTTCATGACGGTGCCAAATGACATATGCATGCACCTGAACCGCCAGAACACTAGACTTTCGTACGTTTCCTACCCGGAAGGTCAAGGCCAGCTGATTTTCCTTCTCGTCGAGCATAATCACCGCTTTCTCGCTGAACAGCACCGTCAAGTTTCTGCGATGGGGTTCGATAAGTTTAGCAAGCACCAGCCCGACTAAAAAGCCTTCGACAATCATGCCCGCCAGCACTTGAACTCCAAGCAAGATTATTCCCTCTAAGCAATCTTCATTTGGGTACCAATCGCCACCTCCGATGGTTGTCAAAGTTTCTAGGCTGAAGAGAAAACAGGAAGTAAAGCCAGTAATAGCTTCGACGCAAGGCCTCCAAGTCGTCCCATTACTTTCCCCAAGCCCTTTTATATGCATACACTCGCATTAGAAAGTGTTTCAATGACAGAAAATTATACTACGTTAATTGCAGACTATTCTGAAACATCTGAATCTCTATTACTTGAAAGGTAGTCAGGATCGAGCAAATCCAAATCACCACGGCAGTATGCAACCAGGTACCACAAGAGCGCGAAGAATAACCAGCAAATGACAAAGCCTACGCTAAAGGCGAAAAGTAAGGTAGTCAAACTCAGCTCGAGCAAAGCGACATACACTTGGGACCAGGATCGCGGTTGGAGCGTTGGTGTATTTAAACGTTTCACGTTACACGTTCCATCTTTGAAAACCGCGCGTTTGACCATCTTGGAAGAAACTGACCCATGAGATTGAAATGGTACACAGAGGCTTCGGAGTCAATAATGTTTCTTATCACGTTCCACAGATAGCGATTGTATGTAAATATTACGCCAACAGGCGCATCCCTAGCTTTCAATCGGGCAAGATACACTTTCTACGAGTAAAGTTCTGCTGATGTAATCGAACTTTGAGATGCTTCCTATTGTTTTCCAGAAAAATAAATCTTTCTAACGATCTTGGCCAGGGTTACACAAAACCACCAATGGCTTAAAAGATTCTCAAACACGTTAGAAATAATTAAACAAATCTATTCTCAATACGGAAATATAAATCGCGAAAGAGCATTCAGGGACACGATTGGGGGGGTTTTCAGCCTACAAGGCCACGATACAAGTCAACAAGGCATTAAAATATTCGAGTCAGCCAAGTCCATTTTTTCTTCTTTGTAGGAAAACGCCAAGGTTTTATACTTGGCATTACTATGTCTTTAAACAACATAACAGTCTTTTATCCATTTTTTCACAATTAAAAGAAAATCTCTAGCATTCAGAAAAACCGGGGTAATATAAGGCACTTGGGAATGCACAAGTCACATTTTGGTCATTTGTGGTCCCCGAGGAAGCGCAGAAATTTCAAGGTATTTTTTTGGTCCATTCGTCGTTTGTCGCATTCGTCAGCGGGACAACGCGTCTTCTAAGCTTTTTCAATGTAATACTAAATGCTCAACCTAATACAATTCCAATTTTAACCGCTATTAACAAGATTTTACCACTGTTATAAAACTGACCTTATCATCATGTTTTATTAATGTGCTTGGCCGAGGAAGAGGCTGCAAGCAACGCATTACTGCTACCTTGCATATTTGGTTGGGACAAGGATAAGGAAATAGCTGGGGCCATGGCAATGCTACCCACAGCGCGCATTGTTGGACTGATGTCAGTCGGGTCGAAGATCATACTCCGGTTGTTGGTCTTCGGCGGGAGAACATTCTGGTGCTGCGTCTGATAACGTAATTGCTGCAAGAGATCCGCTGTCGGTCGAGCTCCTTGAAGGGCTATCGTATCTACATAAAAACACACAAATGAGTCGAACAAACAAGCAACGTTACATGAGTGATGGCAAAACATAAGCAAGCAAACACCGACTAAAGCCACCCCTTCGTGATATCAGCACTCACAATCCTTATAAATACCCCAATAAAAGGATTTGAAAAATCCGACGTCCGAATTTATCTAAAAAGTTCCCCACCTTCACACAAAATTACAGTGTAAACTCTCTAACCTCTTAAGGTAGAATTATCAAAATGAAAAAAGCAAAGGAAAATAAAGCTAAGCGTAAAAACACAGCTTTATATAACGCAAGGCACGGTATCAGCATTCTAATGTATTAAGCCCACATGACTAACAGAAACACTAGCAACGGAAATCTTCCTTAATCCGGTATTCAAGTATGCATGATCGTCATACTAACTGCCTCTACATGACTGTATAGAAAGGAAAGCTATTTTCACGACACTACATTATTGTATTATGCTTTTTTGCATAAGCAAAGCAGGCCATTGGACAATACTGTACTTACTGTTCAGATTTCCTTCTTTCAGTCGCCGGAATTCATCCAGATCGCGGCTGCTGCACAACGGAGTGTCAACCTCGTACGTATTATTGAACAGACTATAATCCACCGCGTATTGCCCGGTATCCTTCTTAAAGGATACCAAGGGTTCAAACCGGTGACCCCAGAGCAGTTCATTGGGCAGGTACGATGACCTGGCTTGCGTGGTCATCGAGGTGGATTCGATGGTTCCTTCCAGGATGACCACAATTTCAAATTTTTCTTTAATCAAGTCACTGGCGGACATGGTATACAAGGGTGAATCGGGAGTGATTTTGTGAACAATAGTCATGGGCCAGATAAAGAAGATGTTGCGTTCGTCATGATCGACGCCAACCTTGAGCTCCTGTTGGTAGTAAGGCATTTGCTCGCCCTCAGCCGAGATTTTGGTACGGATCATCTGTGCTCGAACACAGGCCCCAATAATGTGCGATTTCCGCATATCTCCGACGCGGAACATCAAGCAAAGCTGCCCATCACGTTCACATATCACAGCATTGCGGCTAAATAACAGGGTCTGGGCGCGCAACTTGGGGCGCGACATCTTGGAAAAGACGACGCCCACCATGAAAGCTTGAATCATAACGCCTATAATACTTTGGATGCACATGACAAAAATGGCTTCCGGACATTCTTCTGTCGTGTGACGAGAACCGTAACCGATAGTGTGCTGCGTTTCAATGCTGAACAGGAAGCAAGAAGCGAAACTGTTGATGTTGATGACGCAGGGAATCCACTTGGATGCTTCCTGATTGGCTGTTGGACGAAAAACGGATAAGTCTTCGTTAATGACTAGATTAAATGATACCATCAAAATAATAACGTAAGCGAAAGCATCGCTCGACCTCAGTTTTTTTAAGTCTATTTATCTCGATTGTTTTTTTACTTCCTCTTTGATATTTTTTTAGTTTATGGATTTACATTTTTTAAGGATAGCTGAAAAGAAAATTCCGCAAGGCTTTGATAAAATAATACAACTGTAGAGACTACTCTCGTCCCTGAGGGACACAATTATGGGGTTTACTGCAAATCTTCCCTTATAACTGTATTAACTGAAAAGGCTACTACAATTACTCGAGCAGCTACAATAAAGCTGTGGTAACTGTAATTGGCGAAACGATGGCTACTGTACTCGGAATCGGATTAAAAGGAAAAATTCTCTAAATGCGCCCAGGAGAACATAATCCTTAAAATTTTCGGCTGGTTTGACCTACAAAATGTTACACCTTCTAAGGTCGTTTAACAAGGCCGTTCTCATTGTAAGTAAAGAAACAAGCCTTTGATTGTATTACCGAAGTCGTGATTATTGTACTGCTCTCGTCCTTGGCATTGTTGCCATCAAGAATATTCCTTATAATCCACAAGGATCTCAGAAGCTACTAGGATATCAAGGTAAAGGAATTCGGCCTTTACATTTTTTCTCATGTTTTCAATTTCGGAATATAATCTATATAAACAAAAACAAGACCTGACCTCCATCTCTTGTCATAAACTAATGATAAAAAAATCTCTAGGGGCTGGGGAATTTGAATGACATATTTAGCCATACTGCTTATGTTAAGATCACCAGGAAGATCGAAACAACATTGGATTGTTTATCAATTTTGGTCCAATGCCGGAAAAATAGAACCACTTTCTCTGTCGCAACAAGTTGAACCAAAACTTACGAAAGCGGCACTTCGAAAGCTTACGAAATCATGCCATGACACTTCCTAGTTGGTTCCGTATAAAAAAATGGAAATCAGAGGGGGTAAGACGGTAACGAAGCCTTCGGCCTGTTGCTAATACTTTCGATAACGATCCGGTTTCCCAGGCAGGACGTGTCCACCATTTGAAACCCATTTTGGTAAAAGTGGTCTTAAATCGAAAGGGGGGAAAACGGGCATGGGATGTAGATCCCCTGAAACCTGACTCCTTTTTCCTTCGTTTCGAATGCAGAACATACCTGGCAAGTGATCCGGTTCCAAGTCGCCATGTGTGAAAGCAATAAGCCACCAGATGACGGCGAATCCCATCCAGCTGAGCATAAAACTCATAGTGAAGATCAGCAAAGTCCATCGCCACTGGATGTCCACCATGGTGGTAAACAAGTCTTGCAAATAGCGTCGACGCAGTTTGGCCACGTTCGTTTGCAGCACGTTGCAATCGCCATTCTTGAAAACAACGCGTTTCCGCATACGCCGTGAGCCACGAGGAACCCTATACCTGCCACAGTAAACAAACTATGAGAAACAACGATCCAAAACGCTTCGCTTAATTCATGGGAACCAAACAAGAGTTGGTGTTTTTTATAAACAAAAATGTTTATTTTGAGTGTGGGGTTGCAGTTTGTCCACGCACGGGATGTGAGACATAATGTGATACAGGCACAAGAAACTAAAGAAAGGAGTAGGAAAACAATCACCCTAACGTAAAAGCCAACTTGGCTTTGTTTCTGGGCCTGACGAGTGACACGAAACCTGTTACACTCTGAGCCCATGGAGCTCACTTTCTGCACACGTCGCCACAATCCGTTATTCTGTATACATCCCAATTGAGGTTGCTAGCTGTGTCATAAAAAGGGTCCTGGTCGGTCTGGCACTCAAAAGGAGTGTCCTAATTGAAAGCGACAATTATGCCTCGGGGTTACTAGACGCTGCCGATCTTGGCTCCCCAACGGCCTTGACCTAACTCGTGTACATATTCATAATTGAACGCCCCATTCTCAGCAACATTGAGCAGTCACTAGGGGGCCTAGATTTTGCGCAAGAATACATCGAGATTCTTCTGCCATGTAATAATAGATCGAGATTCTTCTGCTATGTAATAATTTCCCAGGCATTAAAGATCCGATTCGACTTTGCGGCACACGTGTCATGTGGCGCATCGCGCGTGTCGCAAAATTTCCAATGCTAACTCATCAAGCGGAGCTCGTATTCGAACCCATGGAACTGGCACCATACTCTTCATTTTTTCTGCGTTTTCTACTTGGCTTGCCTAACCTCCAACTGCCACCCAAGAATGAGAACAAGGCGTAATAGTGTTACAGCATACGCAAGGGTAACCTAACACCCTCCCTTCAGGAAGAAAACCCAAACGAGGTTACGTACTTGAGCAAGGGGCTGGTCGGCGGCTGCTCAGCTTCACTTTTTTTCGACTTTTCTTTCTCCATTTTCTCCACGACTCGATTTGCAAGATTGGTGTTGGCTTCGACGTCCCCGTTAATCAGCTCATTGCTCTTTTTCCGAAAGGGCAAAAATTTTACCACGGAGCGCGAAAAACTGGAACTCCTCGGCTTGCCGTTCAGGTAGGCGCCATTGCTCAGTGTGGTATGGCTTTCGTGAGGTGGGCCGTCGTCTTGAAAGTTAACATGATGAGGTGATGTGCTGGTCACAAGAGTGGTATCGGAATGGCTGGCAGGGAGGAGTTGTTGCCACACGGCTGCTTGCTCGTTTTCCTCACTTTGCCTCATACCCCGACCTTTAATAGAACGATCACAGACTTTGTCGGAGAGGTTTGGTCGTTGTCTTCGTCTTCGCAGAGTGGATTTCAATCGCTCGACTTTGGATCTCTCGGTCGATTTTCTGTCACCAAGCGGCGAAAAGAAAGCACGAGAGAGAGAACAAAGGAATGAGGTAGGAGTAAAAAATGCGTTGCGTTTAAGAGACGCCCAGTTAAGGCACAAATTTAGGGGGGGGGGGGACACTTTTAAGTTTTATCCTGGGTCAATGGGGAATTGCAAATACGTCACGGCTGCTAATGCTAGTCACATTCTAGGCTCATCACTCGGGGAAACGGTGGCGTATTAGCAAGGATACGTAAAAGCGGCGCAGAAAAGTGGCTCAAATCCTCACCAAAAACCGATAACAAAACTTTGGGTAAAGGCAGAACGGAATCACAAGTTGCTTTGCAAATTTCTTGCTAATCAGGAGGGAATGATCACAGCAGTTGCCGTAAAAAGGGACACAGCTGGTTCGGAGCAGAAGTGACCGTCTGGCCAGTTGTCGGTCGACTACAAACCGAACCCCAGACACCTCGGCTCTTTAAAACTGTGCGGGAGGTTTTCTTAAGCCAGTTTTGAAGAGCGGGCAAAACGGAATACACGCCGCGGGACTCCCGTTGGGCTTCAGTTTCGTTCTCGGTTGCCAGGGCTTGCTCTACGTCCCAAGCTCTTACGGCATTGCCGTTGGTTTTCTCTGTATATTTTGAGTAGTGCTAAGATAAGAGTAGTAACTTGGGTCGGACCACGTTGGGCTAAACCACCACCCCCCTTTCCCCCCCTTTCTCCAACGTTATCATGCCACACAGTCCCCAATAACAGCCAACACATCCGTGCTACTTGTAGTTCTAATGCCCACCCCACTTGTCCGCCTCGTTTTATGCGCCAAGTATCTCCCTTTTCCTCTCATCGCTCACACGCTTAAGCTCTTCCACGTCTAACAGCCTCCCTTGTCCTATTCCTCGCAGCTTTTTGGGAGTCTCCGAGAGCTTGCATCTCGAAGAAGGGATAAGAAAAACAACATTAAGAGAAAAAGAAACTGTGTGCGTTTTTTTTTCAATCTGCAACGAAGCGTGCATTGCATGACAACTTGCGAAGGCCCACAGGAGCAGAAAAGCTGTATGGCAACTTCTCTGTCTTATAGCTCCACACCCAACCAACTTGCTCCAAACATCTGACTGGCAGCGTCTTTTCATTGAGCATGCTTGACACGCTGCTGCAGGGAACGCAATTAGTTCTCAGCCTGGGAAATTGCAAACTTTTCAATCAGACATTCCTTGAAATAGAACTACACAATTGATAGGAAGAGAACGCCCCGTCGAGGCTCATGAGTTGGGAAATCCTCCGCTTTGCCTCATTTTAGAGGGGAACTTCCGTGCCTACCCACGACTGGTACTACGGGCAAGAGCTTCTGTAACGCAAAGTAACGCTTGTGTCCGTAAGCGTTCACTTAATGGTTTTGCCGTGTCACCACCTTCAGTTTGAAAAAGCTCCTCGCTGCTTGAGCTCGACTGATTTTTATAATGTATTCCATCAATATACGTGTTGCAACTTGCCCGGAGTCAAACGACACACAGCGACAACCGGGTAATCCCCAAATTACAAACACGTTAGCTACTTTCTCACACGAAGAAATTTGACACAATAAAAAATGGAGAGAAAATGAAAATAGACAAAAAATAGCAGAACAAATAAGAGGTTTTGAATACAAAGATTAAAACAGTCATACAGCTTCAGCTGTTTTTGCAGCCTTAGTAGGATTTCTCTCACGTACGCCAAGTAACTGTTCAGTGTATTACAACTTCATACACCAAAACTTCCTTTTCGTCCCCAAAACACAGCGCAACGGTAATGGAAAAGTTGCCCCAAAGTTCATAGACTTTCCCCTTGTACGTACCGGTGTGCCTCCGTATTGCGTTACAAAGGAAAGTGCCACTAACCCCTCGTAACCACGTGGATGCGGGGACAAACAGGTAAATTTGCAAATGAACTGTAATGCCTTCCGAGATTTTAAAATGATGCTCCTATACCTGTTTGGGCAGATTCGCTGTAGGCTTCCTTTGAATCTTCGCCGATAAGAAACCGGAATGAGGAACTCACACTTCCCATGATTTAAACCAGTATTAACTAGTTGTACGAAATGTAACAACGAACGTACCCGCCCCTTTTCATTCTGGCGTACTTCGCGTACGCTAGAATGCATAACATTCATCTTTGTAATCCGTAGTGTCAGCTGGTCTGGAAAGTGCTCCTCCTGAAGCTTACTTGGCTAACGGCTACAGCAAAGGGTTATCATTGAGGCCAAAGAACTCAACGTCGTGGGGTAGCCGATTGAAGAACGATTAGGAAAAACAAAATAAGACTCGTTTATAAAAAATAACGAAGCTGTTCAATTGTTGTTGTTTTTTCGCTGAATGTATTGTATTCTTAGAACATATTTACAGTATTGCACAAAGCGCTGAAACACGTCTAGATACGGAATTTTCAGCCAGGCTCGCATAATGTGACAAACAACGTGCCTGGCGTTAAAATTTTTAACACTAGTTTCAGGCAGCCCGAATCTGGAAGACGAGAGCTGACATGTGACTAGCATCCTATTTAAACTGACATGATGAGGCTTATGAAGGGCATACAATGAACCGCCTGGCTATCTTTGGTAGGGGGAGGGATCAGTTTGGCCACCTATTTACTTAGTAAGTGTGGGAAAATAGACCGGCGTGACTTGGAGAAAACAAAGCTCGGACTCCGCTAATGGCCAAGATGGGCAACACTGTTTGATTAGAGTCACGCGGAAGATCAAGCAAGGCGTCAGCTTCCCCTATATAGCTTGAGTAATTAAGTTTCCTCGACTATAAATCACAAAACGACTTTGGAGCAGTCAGGACGCGCTAAAAGAATCTAGTTTGGTTACATAATACAAGAGCAGGTTATTTAAGGAGTGTTGATGTTCAGAGCGTAGAACCAGACCTTGGATTCCCTTTCCCACGTCTCATTATGACCAGAATTATGGAAACGGAGTCTTTAGTATGGAAAGACTATTAAAGTTAAGAATGCTTTGAATGCTAGTTCGAGGCGTCGGAATGAAACTTGAGTAACCTAATCCTCAACTGCGGGAGATGGCCTGAATTTGTGAAGAAAAAGAAGTCTTCACAATCTCGAATATCCTGTCCTGCTTTGCGAAACGAGGATATGGCAAATTTTTACTACTTAAACTTGAACGCTTCAATGAAACAGGATGCGTACTGTTCATAAATCAATTTACTGCATACTAGCAGAAATATTCTGTTCAATGAACACCACTGAAAATATTAAGGATACTTAAGTTATGCTGAAAAAAAGATATAAGACACAGTAATGTACAAACTGTTAAATCCAGGTACGCTTCCGTCACATTCTTGGAGTGTAAAGTCTATTATAAACGGTTCCCGAACGAAGTTGTTTAATTACTTGGTTTTCCTCGACATAAGGGCTTGATAAGACATGTCAACGTGCTTTGCATTTGAAAGTGGACAAAACATTGCCAAATGACAACTGAACAAGCACAGGAGCTAGTTGTCAAAGCGGAGTAGGTCGAAGCGATAAAATAACTGGACTTTGAAATCAAACCCTGCAAATTATCTTTCACATGGCAATCACGGTTGATCATCTCGAAAATTGAAGTCATAAATAATTTCGCTTATCGTGACACTTTCATTGCTCAATTGTTTGCTCTACGATTCTACGAACCACCAACACCTTTACAAAAGCTCGACCGAAAATAATAATTTTTATATAACGATGAAGAATAGTTTGTTCATAAGAAAAATATTCCTGTAGCATTCTATTTAGGGCGAACTTAATCTTCTACCTTCACCTTCTATTAAGTTATATAGTACCCTGTAATATTTCGACGTAACGTAACGCCTCTTTTCTAGCAGTAATTCAGTACATACTATTTCATGGAAATATAAATAACGCCTCTTTTATAGCTACAATTAGCTTACATATAATCTTCACCGAAGAAACTGACAAATGATTTATAGCCTACTCGTCCTGTGCGGTTGAGGGAAGTTGGACTTATTCTTCAAACTCTTTAACTATGATTATAATTGTAATATAGTAAAGTCTCTACTATAATGAACGTCCGGGGGAAGGGAAAATTATAACCAAAATTATATAAAAAAATCTCGTTATATCCAAGATAAGCCTGTAATGCCTTAGACTAAAATATGTACGTACACCTTGAAGTCACAGTTGTAGTGTTGTCGTTTACAACATTTCCTCCGCACATTTATATGGACGTTTCGCCAGGTACTCTGGACCTCGTCTAAAACAGCCGACAGTTCGTTAGAACTAGCTTCGTTATTGTGAGCTTATTTAAATACAGAAACATGACCAGCGCTCCCGCGCGGTACTAGTTTCATAACCACTTCTTTTGTCTTGTTAAAGCGCTGCAATTCCTCGCGGACTCAGAAATTCAGCCAAAACTGAATACTTTGGCAGCGGCATACTTCCTAAACGAAAAAACGCCCAATTTCTATACACCTTCGAAAAAATATTTCTGTCACGCAGTGGATTATGAAACGTCCTGACATTTGCTGTCTCGGTCGCTGTCTCTCGTTTGGACGATTGCGGCTTCTTGACGTGGAAACCTCGTTATTTTCCATCTCTGAACGAACTATTTTCTTTAAGACATAATGCACGACAATATTGTAAATAACTTACCAAGTCTTCATTTATCTTACGTTGCTTTCCTCATTGGCGTGTACACTATTGCTTTGTATCACCGCCAAACACATACATCCCGATTAGGTGGAATCCCCAACGAAAATGCTTTAAACCTCATGAACAAATCTGCTCGCTGCTTCCGTGAAGACCTGGATAACGCTAAGTCCAATGCTATATAAGTAGAAGTTCCGAGGATATTTCTAGCTGTAGTGAAATTATGGGACCACTTATCTGTTTTCTTAACGCATGACAGTTGCACTAACTAGCAACTAGATTTAATTACCGTTTGCTAATTTACTAACGTTCTGCAGATCTGCTCATGTTTAGTCTAAAAACGTTCGTAACTAATCTAAGATAGTATGTCACAAACTAGAAAAGGTAATGCTTTTGCAATAAACAACGCCCGGTTAAGAATCCTCTCGGGTATTGCGGGAAAACATTTCCACCTCAAACCACGTAGTGAAAGAAGAACGAGACGTTCCACTATTTCTTATTTTAAGATTAAAATAAAATAATTTAAAATCTTTCACCGGTTTCCTACTCCACGTAAGTAATAAAGATCAATGCACAGACGTCATGCATGTCTAGATTAGTGTTGTTTAAGAAATGTTCGCACGACTGACTTCCCCACTAGTGTTCATTAAAGAGAACTTTCCGAAATTCAATACCTTAGCTGAAAATCGTTCATCCGAAGCAAACGCTCGAGTTGTGTTCGGCAAGTTTCTTTGTGACGGTATCCAAATCATTGTCAGAGTAATGGTCACGTTAACTAGCTTGACTGGTGGAACTGCGACTACAACACAAGACTTCAGTGAAAAACAATTTGCAGTAGAGGTAATATCTTAATTAGGACCACGAGACTTACCCTCACTAATTATCTGAATCGCGACACAACTACGTAAAGTGCTTGAGACTGTCCGTCAGACTGTAACACAAGTGGGGCTATTGCGCGACATGGCTGAAATTATCACTTCGTTCTTTGCATTTGAAGGACGTCTCATATTAAATCTCAACAAGTACTCGACGATGGGAACAGATTTCTCGGTTTTGCGAGTCATACATCTCCCACACCAATCGTGAAGCACCTGTCCTTTGTCTACCTACTGAAAAAGTCACGTAAACTGAGACAAAAAAGATAAGAACACAAGGCTTTTAGAGAACCATTGTATTATCTTCACAACGGTGAAACATTTCCATGTTTATTCGTCATCCTCTTCGGCTGCTGCACCACCGCCTTGTCCCTTGCGCATGTTCTTCCTCTTAACGCGACCAGGGCGGCCACCACCGAAGGGCGATTTCAAAGAGAAGTCGATGTGCTTCTGGGAGTCGAGACGCACAACAAAGCTGGGGATGTTCACCAACTGCTTGCGTACACTGTTAATGAAAATAACCACCCGTCACAATTTCGCTCTATTTCCCCCAATGAAACCAACATAGATTATAATATGACTTGTAAAAAATAAGAACGGCCGGAGTAATTACCAAATTGGTATGGTTAACATTCATGACAGAAATGTTGTAACCATTAGGCGTAGGGTGAAATGGTACGAAACCATTTACCCCAGTGGCCTCTTTGAATTTTTTTACGTGGCATTAGAGCACGCGGCCATACCGAAAGTTGGTAGCAAAATATTTTTGAGGGCTCAAGTAAACGACCTGCAAGTTCACGTATCGTTATAAAAATCGGACGATGAAATGATGGACAACGATTGTCATTTAGGTTGCAAACATGTGAGCAGATCAGAAAAAGGCTAAGATGGCACAAAGCCCAAAGCCCCAACGAACCTGCTCCTATTTTACTCTAGCCTTCGGTGATTGGAGCAGTACAAGCGTGGATAAGCAAGTCAGCTCTTGCCCACCAAGGCAAAAATTGTGAATTTTATGTTGTAAGTCTTTTATTATTAAGGTTTTCTTACCGAATGTGACGTTGACGGATCAAGACACGGGCATGGTGAATGGACTTGGCCAATCCCAATTTGAAGACTTGGGTCTGGAGACGACGTTCCAAGAAATCTTCGACTTTCAAGCCCAAAACGTAATCGAGCTTCATGCGGCCTTCGTCCAAGACGCCAATACGGACCAAACGACGCAACAATGCATTACCTATGTGAGAAGTACTTTGCTTAGACATTGACTTTCCTTTTTCACCCATTAATTCAACAGGCAAAACTTTCAGTACAGTAAAAAATGACTTCATTTAATACTCAGACAAGAAGTGTCAGATATATAACCATCATATTACTAGCATAGGTATATCAGTAAAGAAAAAGGAAATTATACCTTCGAACAAACGACGCTGGTCTTTCTCTTCCAAGGTAAGCAATTCACGAGCGGCCTTACGGATCTTGGCCAAAGTGTACTTCACACGCCAGACCTCTCGCTTGTTACGGAGACCATACTCGCCGATGAGCTTTAATTCTTGGTCGAGACGGGCCTTCTCGAAGGGACGACGAGGCGTCACGTAGGTTTTGTGTTGCACCAGGGGAATCCTGTGGTTCACCATGGTGGTAGTTTATCTGCAGAAAGCAGAAATACAAGAACCGATCAATACACAAGAGTTTAGACTACATTATAATTACAGAGAAATAGAACAAGACCTGTCTTCAGGATACGACAGGAAATGTGTCCATGGCACGAACCAAAATGAACATGTTTAATTCACTTGAGATTAGAACATGGATTTTGCTTTTCCCTCGCAACACATCTAATTCCAATCGTTGAAATCAAATAAACAGTGTCGCAAGGGTAGTCAACGGACATGTCGTGAATTACACGCACCGTGCGGTACAAGTTCACTCCAAAATATCGCTTTTAATTTTAACCATCGGCTCACAAAAATTTCTTAAATGAATTCTTCCGAGTACTCTTTGACAGTTTACCAGCGCATTTGCACTTTTTTTTAAAAAATTGTAATTTTAAACAATTTAAGAATCTCCCATGCTTACCTAAACACCACCTCTTGTCGAGCACTTCTCACGGAAAGAATGCTATATACGAAGACCTGTCTCACTAGACTCGGTCGTGAAAGGGAAGAAACTTGCAGTTGTGGATCCTATTCCTCCCATAGATTACTACACTAGCGCTCCCATACGTTGATTTGAATTAGTGTCGTATGAAGCGAAGCGCTGGTATCTGTTTAAAGCAACTTTTTCGCGCCAAAAAAAACTCCCGTTACAACAGTGTCTTTTTCTTGTTAAGCGACCGTGTGAAACTAAACATCAACAAGATATTGTGGCGTCATTTGACAAGATAAAACTGCATCCCTTGGCCGAAAGAGCTGCAATATTAATAACTAGCTATGCGACTGAAAAAATTTTGCGTTTGCATCCGCTCGCCGAACCTCGGCATGCCGCTACTGCAGAAAGAGCAGATTAAAGGGCAATGGACACCAAAAAACTTTATCTCATAAAAAAGAGCGAAAAATCTAGTTTCCGGATATAAGTGTCATTTTCTCGGGTGCGAAATAATAACGAAGATATTCATGAAATAAGAAATCCGAAATTCAAATTTGCCCGCCAGTGACGTCACACTTCTCATGGCGGGAAAAGGCCAAAACTTTGGAAATAAATATCTCCAGAACGGCCGGTCAGAAAAAACCGAAACAAAATTATCTATTCTTAGAATAATGTCTATTATAATAATCCATCAAACTGTCTATATGCGTTTTTGGTGTCCATTGCCCTTGAAGGTACGACATAATGAAAGTTTTACGATAATGCGTCGTGAATGCACCAAGTTAGGCCGACGTACGAGCCCCCATTCCTCTTCAAGACAAGCCTCCTGTGCTAACAACCACTTTGGGGTTTAATTCCATAAATAAGAGAACAATATCGAGGGCCTTCTTCCCAAGTACGCGGAGGAGGCCTCGTCTACCGGCAACAGAAGAGCCCCCCTCTTTTCGGAGGAAATGCATCCTATCGATTTTACATTGCTAGGGTCTCCCCCCTCTTGTTCTTTCAACTTCTAGGCATCCTCCGTATAGCACTTATGAGTCATAGCTCGGGATAGGGATGCAACTCCGATTGCTATAAGGAGGCACAAGGTACTGTGCGATAGAAGTCCTATCCCCGCCCCCCTCAGCCTCACTTCGAGAGATTTAAGGGCTGCAATAAAGCATTTACATCTTTTATGTCAACCAAGTAATGAAAATATGCACGTCCCCAAAGGCAGACAAGCGCATGAAAAATGAATCCCATTTTTCCGTATATTTCCTTTCTCCTCGATTTACGTTGGCTTGTCTCGACCTGGCAGCATCGTACCGGACTAAGAAGAACTCAGAAGAAAACGTGAAAACGGGGAAAATTCTTGCACCAAAGGTCTTAAACATGATGAAAATCCCGTCCACTAGATCAGGTCGCTCTACTTCACCTGTCCGTTGTGGCCATCGAGGTCTAACATGTGCGAAAGTGGAGACCCCAGTGGGTATTCATTTTTACCGCATTGGGGAAATAAAAAAAAAGGGATTTCACATCGATCTCCAGGCCGTGCACTTGCAGATATCGCAGGCGTCTGGTTAACACTCCTGCTCCCCCTTCCTTTATGTGTCCTGCATCAGGGGTCGTACGGAACATCCATATCCATAGCCTGGGGGAGCGAAATCGGCGCCAAACGATGCAGGTTGCCACGCGTGGTAAGTTGTACGCCGTCAACGCCGCCAAGCGTCCCGCTGTCCCGCCTTCCCGCCGGCAGTTCTGCGCGCATTTTGTTGGCCACCTTCACCGCAACAGCTATCTCGCATTGCATTTAACTTGGCTTCGCTGGCCGTGTCCTAAATCAGTAGCTATAGTAGCCTTGCATCGTACGGCACCCAAAAAGGGACATCTCACACGCCCACGCCGCGTTTTACAAACCACGATCTACACCTGACAGATCCCACCGGTGCAACTCGTAACTGTTCCCTGTGCGTTCGGAATTTCCGCAAAGTGGGGTCCCTTCCGGGAAGTGTCTCTATCCCCCCACAAAAACTGTCCCGGTAGGATGACCGTTACTTGAGTGCTGTGTGTGTGCTTTATTCAGTAGTAAAACGTGTGAAACGTGACCAAGTTCACATGAAACCGACCCAGGACTTCTAAGCTAAATTGGTTAGCAGACGTAACGAATGTTCCCGGAGTTGGTGGTACTCTAAGACAGTATTTGTGACGTCAGCATTGGCTGAAAGGTAGATAACCTTCTTGGTAATACTTTCGCTGCATTTTTTCGGTCATGATGAGCGAGTTCCGCCTTATTGGATATCAGTCTACCTGCAGAAAAAGGGGGCAGTCAAGTGGAAAAAGTCCTTATCACGTCCAAAAATGTGTTACTGACCAGGGCTGGGTGTTTTTTGACAAGTTGATCACGGTTTCTCCATTGAAACGTGTATAGGTCTTGCAAAGCTTCCATCGATATCCTGTAGTTCATTTCTAGGAAATCGTAGGACTGTACTCGGTGTAATTTACAGTTCCGTGCAACTTCCGTTGTTTGGCCAGCGATGGTTCGTCTGGTTAGATGTGACGTTCTGTAATTAAAGTGTGTGTCGTGTTGCGAGCAAGAAGGCAAAGCTGAGAGCTATGGAGTTTTATTCTTGGAAGACAACCTGTACTAAGGTTTATTCCCACGGAAGAATAAGAAAAAAGTTGGATCAAGATCTTGGCAGGTTCTCGTTCTTCGTTCGATGGAAGAAAAAAGCATGACTAATTAGGTCTGGGGTTTTAAAGCAGAAGATTATATTGGGGGTGGGCTGGGCTGGGAAATGGAAGGAAATTTCTTCATCAGTAACAACTTTACATCTTTAACTTTCGCCCCTAGCTCCAAAAAAAAGGCTCCTTCAACACTTGCTAAGTTTTCGGGTTTCGTTTCCCAGCAGTTGAGCTAGTAGCGCGTTGTCGTTTAATGAATCGTATAAGCTTAATTGCTCGCTGGGAAGTTGATAGGGTTTCGGGATTGGTTACAGTAAACGTTCTCTGTAAGGGGTTTCGAATCAAGTTCCAGGACAGAAAACTTGTCGAAGGCTTTTAGAGCTGATTTGCATTGCGTTACCCCAGTCGGGAATTGAAATAGCCGGGGTCGTTCGTTAAAGCAGTTATTGCCACGCGGTATTTCCCATGACATGATATAATAAAAGAATCATTCGCTCCCCCGCTGCTCACGCACATATTGATTAACACAAGCTCTATAAAAAGCTCCCAAGCCAACCGAGCTTGTTACGCCTGTTTTAGGTGTGCGTACAAGTGGAAGTTATGTCAGAGATAACACAAAGAATTGCGTGACCTGTCTCTGGTATCCCATAGACCGCTGGCAGTCGAGCTAAACTTGTTTTCGAGCCGTAAAAGCACACTTAAAAAGCCGTTGTTATCATGCGGCGCTTTTCATCTGAACAAGGGTGCCAGTTTGGGACTTGCAAGCCGTTCGGGTACGGAGTGGACCCCGTTACGGAATATCTGCACCGTCGGCCAAATATTTCTACCTACTCTTCATTGTAAAGACACCTAATTTTTCATTTAACTCGCTCAAGAAAGCTAACTTTTTCAAATAGTATTTTCTTCTAGCCTGTGTAACCTTGTATTTCTTCAATATGTGAATATTGAGTCATAAAAGGGAGAAATGCATGTAATCTGTTATATTTATTTTATTATATTTCTTCTGTAGTGACCATATTTATTGAAGAATTACTGTGTGAGCAGTGAGTAAGGCTGACTTTAGGAAATGAATTATTGTATTATAATTGCCATCCGATGAGTTGATAATTGGGGTTCACAAGTGCTACGAGTTCACTTCTCTAGTTGTAGAAGAAATACCCTGAGGGTACAGTTATGTCACAGGTATAGTTACGTAAGAATACAATGACTTCAAAGAACTGTCTGCCTTGCAACTCTGCATTAGCGGTGCCCTGGTTTTTCTTTGGCGGGTATAGTACTATAAATTACCGTCGAAATCCTAGTTACAGTACAGCTCACATGCGAATCCGCTTGCTTCCTGTCTGGGGTTCTTATTGACTCTTGCCACACTACGTCTGGCTGCGATGATGACTTTGTTGTTACGTACTGCTCGGTATCTGGCTTGCGTGTAACTGCGAAGGGATCTTCATTTTGTGATGATGAGCAGTCATATCTTTCAATCAAATAGGCAATAAATCTCCTCTGGGAGGATCCGACCAGTTTGTCACTACAGGAGAGCTGATTTTGCCTGGTAATGAAGTTAAATGCATGGGGAGTTCATCCATTACTACGTTCGTTGTACTTTACTGTTGCACCAATTACATTAGCTGCGAACAAACGCAGTGTACCCCCCTTTTCTGCAATGTGCATTCTAAGGACCGATTCGCACCCACGATACAAATATTTATGATATTCTTGTGCTGTCACACTGGTCCTCTCAGTCATGAATTCACTAAGTATTGATAATTAATGAGCCGCAACTACAGATAGGGAAGGAGGTGACAATTTAATGAACATCCAGTGTTTTTCAACATAATTTCTTCCTTAGAATGCAGTTGACGAAAAATTCATAAGGATTACCAAGGAGCAGCCAACAAACAAGAATTTTAAAGCAAAGTTCGTAAAGAAACTATGAACCTCCCAAATGGGAATCTAACTCCAAGTTCATCAAAGATTAAAGGCGCACTCACATTTATATGAAATTAATAGGCCACTGATTTCCGAATAAATTCAAAGAAGGATCAATAATTTTCTCTCCGTAGATTACCTGAACAATAATTTAGAAAACGGAGGGAAACCTTTTGCTTAGGGCGGGATCATACTAAAAAATCATACTAGGATTGAAATTTTCGTCAAGGTTTAAATGTCATAATCTTCGATCTTCTTCTCCACTTTGTCTGCCTACTGCATTTTCTTTCCGATTTGCTAGACAGTTGATTGATTAGGGAAGTTGATTGTTCTAGTCGTTAATATGCATTTGTTACCTACACCTTTGTGCTATTGTCGTCGGTTGAAATAGGCCCTAAGAACGCTGTAATGATAAAAGGCGTGTAGTAACAGCCAGCTAGTACATTGTGGCTATATAATAGTGTGAAACTATTAAAAAGGTTCTCATTATTTTTTAAAGAAAATAGTAGGTCGCGAGGGCTTATGTTGCATATGAGAAATATAAAAAGGGAAGGTGGAAAGAAAAGGCAGTGTTCGATTGGAGACGGCAAGGAAAGCTTTACTTTGCCAGAAGTACGTGCTCTATCAGAGCTGAATTTCTGTGTTTTTTTCCACTTCGTTTCATAAGACGATATAACACAGCAAAAAGGTTTCAAGCCTGGTGCTGGTCGGCAAGATTTTGCAGAATACGAGAAATCTTGAAGACATAAGGACGACGTGCATATAACACAAGAAAAAAAGAAAGAAACTGGTTTTACATTATCGATAGGGGGTGATAAAATTGGAAAAAAATTATTTCTCCGATATTGGGAAAAAGACATCTTATAAATAATACATCTCTCAACAAGGCAAGCTAGATCTAATGTAAACTAAATATTGGAAATATTGAAGATCCGTTTCTGGCACTTCCCATCGTCAGCTGTCTTCAAGAATAACATCTTTCTGCACATACAAGGTTACAGTCTGTCTGCCAGCCGTGGCAGATCCATCGTTCGATGTCATTTCCCCTCCTACGGGCTTTGCCAGTCAACCTTTTTGTGGGCACAAAGTCTTCTTCCAACAACACAATCGTGCTGCAGCTTTACTGGATTTTGCTTGAAAACAAAATACAGCGTCTGGACTCGTTAGTTCCTTGCCTATTCATCAGGGCTTTAAATTAGGTGTCAAGAGTATTAAAGTCGGCTATGAAAGGTATTTGAGGAAAATATCTCCCTGCTGGGGATTTCTGCGTGCCAAGACTCGCCGAGTACATTTCGACTGACAGTCATTTTCCGAGACGGGATGTGACTGTACTCAGCTTATTGTAAAAAAAAAAAAATCTCCGATCAGGACTGAAAGAAGTACAACGGACTCAGGTTCCGAATAAAATATGGCCAACATTTCTTCCTCATATCTTCCTTAATTTTTTCCTCCAGCTACCCTTTGCTTTCGTCCCTAAACCGTAATCCTCTTTCGCTGCAGTATACCGTCGGCATGGCTAGGAAAAAGACATTGGATTGAATTCTGAGACGGGAGAAGCCGAGTACGTTTGCAGAAAAAATAGAGAGAGAAAAAAAAAACGGAAACAAAGAAGTCAAATCCACAATCCTGTGAAAATTGGAGGGGGGATCTTCGCGGAGTGACAAGACAAAAGAAGCTTTTCGAAGTTAATGGTAAAGTCAAGTTTTCGCAGCTGACTGGGCTACACGTTGATAATGAATTCATTAGGCTGTTTGACGTGAATTCTAGTGTCCCCCTTCTCGCCCTGGGCGCTGTGTACTCTCTCGTACTCACTTCACGTACTGTGTACAGTACGTTACACGTTAGTTCTGGGCGACAACACGTGAACGCTCCGCTCCCAACTTGTACGGGGTAAATTGACTTGTGCTAGAGCAGATGGAATGGCACTCTCCGTTTCCGGAGTTGGCAATCGACTTTCAGTACCAGTATGTTGCACACACTAGTGCTTTCCTCAAGAACTTTTCAAGGAACCCAATATGAGCTATCGACAAACACATACGAAGGAGGCGTTGCCGGGAGGGAAATGGAAGAAACTCGACGGAAGAAATGCGAATCCAAGACTTCGATTTCTAAAACTTCACGGCCCTGATGTGAAAATTTTGGTGAGCTAAGGGGATTCCCAATGGGACACAAAAGCTGGACTCCCATCAAATAGAAAAGAAATACGCGCTCAGAAAGAAAAATATTGATATGCTTGCCGAGCCGTGACGGACGTGTTCCTTCAAGTCCCCTCGCATTCATTTGCATAATGAGAGGTTGAACCATGCCGTGTGTCACCTAATACCGTAGATAACCCGCTTGTCCCCAATTTTTTCTTTTGCTAGCATTCTCTGCTCTTTTACTTGAACTTAGGCGTCCTATCATCCGGCGTAGGAACGGTAGGGGAATACTGATGTGAGTATTTTTTTCGAATATTTTTTTTTATTTTGTCCCACTTAGCCAAGTCTTCCCTTGACTTCGCACTCTAAATGCATTACCAGGAGCAAAGAGACAATATAGCTGGGCTTTGGGAGCTCTTTCTTTGCCGGAAAAGGTAAATAGACCCAAAGCGTCTCTGGCGTATTTAAGAAGCGAGAAGTATGAAAATCTCGACCGATTCTTGGGCAAAAATCTCTCTTTCCAGTCCGCTTTGTGTCTGTGTCTGTATCTGTGAACGACATCGAAGTTTTGAAGCAACACGGACTTAATCGCTTTGCAGACAGTAAACTTGTCTTTCTGCATGCCCAACGAAGGAGGTTCAGGCTCCCGGGCCACGATTCCGCCGACCCTGTGGCTTTGGACAATTTACTCCGTTGTCCATGGCTTTCTCCAGGGGAATCCGCTTAGTGCGTTGTGCAGTACGTTTATGGGCGTTCGAAAGTGTAAAGAACAGAAACGCACGTTTGGGAAATGGAGGTGCACTTAGCAAAGCCGTGTTCGGCCCCTTATGCTTGACTCGACTTGACGCAATAACGCCGGGGAAGTACCCGCGGGGCAACCCAACTTTGTTAGGCTCTTGCTCCCTTCTAACCCTCCTTTACCCCTCAACCCCTTCGGCGTCAAGTACTCGTCATAGCAAAACGGTCTAATGTAGTCAAATCAATGGCGATGTATTCCATAAAGCTGGCTGTCGTTTCTCAACGGTTTACCTTAGTGCATTTGCTCTGCGCAAAGCGTCTTTGGCTTCTGTTTGCAGTCTCTGAAAGTTTGGTACACAAATCGCTAAATGCGATATCAACGTTCCTTGCCTGGGCGTTCGGAACAAAATGCTAACTGTTGGAACTAATCCGATGTGCTAGCCAAATATTTGTCAAAGTGGTTAAATAGTTATTTGTTGGCGCAAGCGGATTATTGGATTGGTAGAACTAGTTTCTGAGAACTGTGGCATTACTGTTGGAAAACATCGATTTCGGAGCATGGACAAAATTGAATCTCAATGTTCGGTTGGATTCTCTGGCCCTTTTTTCCCAGCAAAATGTGTCACATTATTAAACACCAAGCATTGCTTTGGAAACCGGAGTATAGTTAAATCCAACTCAAGATTCGAAATTTCAAAGTAGCAAGTGAAACAAATGGATTATATAAAAGGCATTTTAGCTACAAATCTTTCAGAGCCCCAATGTTACGCATTGCGTATGTGCAAAAGTTGGAATGGATCAATGTTTATTAATTAGATCACTCGTTCTTGTGCTGTAACCACACAGTTCTATCTTCCAACTTCTTTAATTCCTTAATTCTCGGATGATTCAATGCATAGTTGCGACAGTCTGTAGCTTGTAATACCACCAATTCAACTTGAAATCCACAGTAATACATTGCGGTAGAAATCAGTTCACCCGAGTGCATTCTATTCTAGTAAGGCGGGGAAACTTTTCGGAATTATAGCTCTGTTCATAAATCGTTTTCTGTAATGAGAAAAAGTATGGCCAAAGTTGGCTTCTGAACGAAAGTCTATACTTCAAAATATATTTCACCCCTGAGAGTCTAGTCCGGGTGGTGAAAGAAATACGATACACAATTTCCATTTGCTGATTAGTTTCCTCGTTGCCAATCACCATGAGATGTCTCTGTCGTCAGCCTTTTAGTAGGCATCCCGCTTTCCGCCATTATGTGAAAGTGACACCAACAAAAAAGCACGCCTTTGCGCCAAGACGGATAGTTCGCTCCCAAAGCTCCCCCAAAAAACCTCCGTGCATGCCAAAGAAATCACTTAAAAGCCTACAATTTACGACATTCTCTTCGTACTTTCTCCTGCGACAAAGAACGGCACACAAGAAAAGAATGCTTATTTTCTGCGCCATAAAGAGTCGAGTTGTTGTGCTAGCCTGGAGTTAGTTGGCCTCATCGGCGTTATTTTACCTCGTTCGCAGGGTTCTTTCATAGATCCTAGGAAACAACGAGATGGAAAGAGTATTTCTACGGTACTTTAATGGAATTATTGCTTTCTTCTCCCAGGAGACGTCTTATATCCCAGTTCCCGACAGCCAACACCAGCAGCCCGAATACAGAACGTGCAACAAAAAATGGGGAAAAGAAACACCGCGATTCGATTTGGGCCGTGAAGGGTTTGTGCTGGAACAGTTTGGGTGTGTTTCCCGTGAATATTTTCCCTCCTGACAACGCGTGGAGAACAACGAGTTTCCCCCAAAAGAAGAAAAATACGTTTTGGCGTGGGTGCAAGGAAACAACACATCAAGTAATGGGGCTTAGTGCTTTGGTATAACCTGTAACAAGTGTTCAAAGTCAACAAGGTTGCTACGGTCGAAGACAGACGCGGACGCGAGAAGAAATAAGCCCGCGAAGAGAGAAACTTCTTGAAAATGCGTTTTTCTTGGCCAAATGGACGTCGGGATACCATAATGGGCGACACTGATTCTTGCGACGACGTGGATGATGCTTTCGACGTACATCACCCCATCGAAGCTTATGCCATCACGACGAATCCCCAACCTGAAGTACTAGCTTCTCCCGCCAGCGAAAGCTACCGGACACTTCATGTGACGACCAATGGCGACGTCCATTTGGATGACTTGGACGAAATATCCGAACTGGATGAATCCGAACTCCGGAGAGAACTTCTCAATGACGTAAGTAGGGTTTTTTTTCTCGCTTCACTCGCGCGAGAAAAAGGGAATAAAAGTCGTTGACTTGTTTCGTTTTAAGTGGAACTAATTTGTCTGGAAAGCTTGATTGTTCGCCATTTCTATTCCGTGCAGAGCTGCGAAAGAAAGCAATACGAGAAGGTCTAAATCCCCAGGTTAGCTTGCAAATGCAGTCCGAGCTCCTTTTCTCTTTGGGCTCTGGCCTCGTCAAAGCAGATGAACTAAGACATTCCAGCCGTCGACGGTGGCTGTATGCATAAGTAAGAAGATAGCACCATTTTGTCAAGATACTTAAAGCAACTATAATTCTTCCTGGCAACGCCAAGTAAAGTTCAACGTGGTTGGACCATGGGTATCATTACGCGCCGTTTGGCTGAATTGGGGAAAGAATGCTCATGGGGCAGTAATCAGGTTGTTGAAGAATTGCTGCGAGCGGACGAGACCAAGTAGAATATCTTTGAAGGGTTCACGCACGCTGAAATGATCTGGTGCGCTATTTACTTTCTGGCGTCTCTGGTTAGACTTCAGGAATTTTATCTTGCAAAGATTGAGTCAAATCAGCCTTCTGTCTTTGTAACGTTGTGGTTCAGTTCACAGGACTCCGTTTTAGCAGGTATGAGATGAAGGGACAATAAGTTGATGCATCCCTACATTCAATTCACGAACAATGCAATTGCAAAATATTTTTTTAAAGGGTCGTTACGAAAGAACACAAATTTCGTACTAACCAGCATTATTGTTCGACCTGACGCCGAAATGAAAGCAGTATTTCGAAAAACCCACTATGAACACCTGGTGAAAATCATAATACATCACCGGTTTCAGAGACAAGCGAAATTTGCGTGTCTTGTTGAAAATTGATATTGAATCGAGATGCACAATACAATATGTAAGGGTTTGCTGCCAACTTCGAAAAATTTTGCAAGAACAGTAATCGGTCCATTTATGCGGTCTCGTTTTACGCGTGTTCACTTTTCGTGACTGAAAAAGTCTTCACATTCGAATAGCTAAATACACAACAGATGTCACTGCAGCGTAGCGTAAATACCACTGCAAGATACGAAGAAATTATTCAGCGAGTCAGTTGTAAGGTTTATAATAATTATAGGTGCATAAATTAGTTCTACAGTGGAACCCACTTAAGAGCGACTCGGATAGCGAGAAAACTCGCTTAATGAGAAGTTATTCTCAAGTCCCGTTTCACTCCTATTTAACACAATTGAGACTAACCTCGGATTATGACAACTCGGTTAATGAGAAAGCCCGCATATCGAGAAGTAATTTTCAATCCCCATTGGCTATTTTACACGTATATATAGGTCCGCTTAATAACAACCAACTAAGGACCCGATTAACAAATATATCTATAAACAAGAGGTAGGCAATTCCAAAAAAAAGCTTATCGGAATTCTAATTTAAACGTATTTCACAACAGAAAAGGACCTTTCACAGTTCTGGAATTCCTCTTCTATATTTCGTGATCTTCAATCAGTTATGTAGTAGAAAGGGGTGTCAAAAAGGTGTCTGAGAAAAAGTGCACAACTTAATCGTTTGCCCAGCGAGTTGAAGTGCTGTCCCTACTGGGAAAAAAAAATGAAACCCAAGTGTCTATTGCACAAATGTTTTCTGTTTATCAAAGTGTTATCACAAAAATAAAAAAGGATAACAAAAATATTTTGGGTGATTGGTGGAACAATTTGAATTCAGATCGGAAGTGCCAACGAACCATCGATTCACAGACTATTTCTCGAAAACGTGTATACAAAATAAATATTGTATTTGCAATTTCTTTTGGATAGTACTGTTTATACGCTATTTAGTACAAGCATATAAGGATGTAGTATTGGTTCTACTCGATTGGTATTTCTAGATGTTAAAAATAGCCACCTCGGATAACCACAAAACCCGCTTAAGAATAATCCGGCGGGTCGGTCCGGGATGCTGTTAATCGGTTTCCTCTGTGTGTCTAAAATAAGAATTTTAGCCATTTTTTTAATATCAGATAGAATAATTTTTGGATCACGCGGAACACATTCCTATCCTGCATATGTGAAACATGGTTGGATTTTACGCCATGTTTCGCGGAACCAATTAACAGAATAAATGGACAGTTATGTATTGATACTTGCTCACTTTTTATTCCGTTAAGTCTAAATTCTGCTGTACTAGTCTTAAGAGTCTTATTAGTTCGTCTTCTTATTATTAGTTAGGCTGCATTAGTCTTAAAGGAGACGGGGAAAGTTTTAGAGTGTTTAAAATGCATTGGTGTAATTACTGTCTCCATTCCGTTGTGTTGAACAGAAATTAGAAAAGGGGTTGCTAGGGGAGGTTGAAGGGGAAATTCTAACGAAATGGCGTACTTTAGTGCAGTGCGAAGTAAAAGGTATTGACTTGGCAAGTCGTATTTCTTCCGCCACTAACAGGGGAGTAACTATTCCCTATCTGAAATAGGTTCCGTCCCATGAAAAACACCTCTCGTATCTTCCCGTTGCACTGCTCTGTACTTCCGGAGAGTGAGAGTTGGGGGTGGGGGGGGGGTGGGGGGTGGATATGTTCCCTGAGAGAGTTTAACCTAAGCTGCAACACCGATATTGGATTTCTTGTAATGGCCATTTAATTATCCAGTCTTGTGGATGTTGCCTACGTGACGGCACGTTTGCGCCTTAATATGTTCCACATAAACGGTTTTCCTTTTCGAGATGATGGAAAACCAGATAAACGAAGCTGCAGAAATCGACTTGCTCTTGGAGCGATTACGTTTCATTCCATTGTGAAGACATAAAACAGGGGAGATTGTGACTCATTGTAGAAAAGTACGCAGAGAGAATTATCAGGATGAAACTTAAAGGAAGTAGTTTCCTGTAGAAAAATACATGAGAGTGAAATTTTCTTCTATCATTCACAACTGTTTCTTGGTAAGTGCAAGCGAACGCGAGTCTGTGGTAGGTGTACCGAAATCGGTTGAACGTCTTGGAACCAATTTGTGGATGTCAGGTTCTCTTTTACTCGACGTTTAATGAGCCGTAAGGAGAGAAAGAAATCAAAAACCAAGGCAGGCCTGAACAGGCCGAAGCAACCAAGGTTCGCCCGGTTAGTCTGCATTAATTACGCGCGGATGGGCTTTCTATGCTGTGGAATCAGAAAAGTTTCTTTCTTTACACTGACGGAAATGAATGTTGCACTTTATCCATGCCAATTGCTTCCGTATAAATTATAATGATCAGTTGTAAGAGTTGGCGTTAGGTAGCCAAGCGTAAATGATTATCCAGTTGGCATTTTACTCTTTCACTATAGTAAATCGAAGTTAGATGCTTTAGTATTTTCTGTTACGATTTTTATAATAATTTTAAGTGAGTAATCTCAACGTCTGGCATTGTAGTGTTCTGTATTCTTGCATCAGAATTTCTGCAATGATAATCCTACGCCAGTACTTCTACCTGTTAGTTATTGTCGCGTTCGTGCGCTAGTTTTCTACTGTTCTGTTTTTGTGATTGAATGTCTAAAAACACTTATTGTACTTTAATACTCATGCACAGATAGGTCTATTAGGTCAGATAGGTTAATGTGTCTATTGGTGGCTAATATTTCTGCGGTAGAATTTTTTTGTATAGTAACTAAATTAGTAGTTCGCCACGTTAGATTGTGTATTGTTTGACCTATTTACTACAGAGCCCATAATAAATAAGTCGAACGTCCTTACTTGAATTCGTTCGCTTTATATTTCTAAGTAATTCTCTGTTACTACTTTTATGCATCGTTATTTTTTTTAAATATCTCTGTTAATATTGTTCCGTTAGTGCTTCTATTACTATTGTTACACTAGTATTTCTACTTGCCTTTGGATATAAGAAAAAAGGAGACGCGAATAGTTTCAGAACTGCCAAGAATTGTGTTAAGGGGCTGTCGGGTTCTGGTAACCGAAATCAACAAAGAAATAGAGCAAGGCGCAGGTATCACGCATAGTTGCTTCAAGCATCTCCGTAGTTACGACAGTGGAAAAGGGACACACGTGTTTCATTCGTCCGGAAAGTAGAGTTACTTTTTCTGCTCTCAATGTCAGCGGTGTATGTCTGACATGGTTGCTGCGAGCTGCTTGGATTACTGTAAACAGTACTGGGGATAAACAAGCCTAACGTCGTCTGCCCATTAACGTCATCCCTTACGTGGCACTCCCGAAAACTTCTGTCCATAAAATTGCATTACGCTACTGTTGGTCCGGTTGTTTCAGGTTCCATGTAACAATGTTACCAACTAGATAGAAGAAATGCGCAGACACATTCCGTTGCATTCAGTTCCAACTGTTGTTTTCACAAACCTTACGGGAAATGACAATGACACTCTTTACTCATGTTTGGTAGTCATAGCTCGATTGAATGGAAGTAATAAAAAAAGCTGAGTTCTGGTGTGAGATTAGTGTCACGGAAATACTAATGCTGGAGTACATGTCAGAGCGCAACAATACCTAACGTGTAGAAATTCCAACTGAAGACTTTTTACATACCTAAGTACTAATGGAAAATACTACCTCACAAATACTAACGCTAAACTATGGACACAACCGTACCTAACACTGATTTACTAGCGACATGGGGTAAAATACCAACGGGATAATAATTTACGTTTAGCATCCTGACGCCGATTCTTACAACTGATAAGTATAATATTTATAGACGTATTTGGCAACACAAAAGTACAACACTCGCTACCTTTGCAAAGTTTCTAATGGAAGAGTTCATTTCGATCCAATTCGGCTCGAATCAATTGATGTTAATCATTTAGTAAACTCGTTGAGTAATGCCGTCGTTTTTCAGAGGAGACTTACACTTTAATACACAGATTTAACCCACTATGGTAGAATGCGCTTCAATGCATACCAACAAGTTGAGCTTACGGTTTCACTTTCAGTAGTGCTTTAATAGACAAATATTGATAAGCGCAAAATCCGCTAAGCTGGTCGTCTGGTCCCGAAACCTTGCATTTCAGCGGATTCCGTAGTAATAGCAAGGAGCTGTTAGGGAAAACCCTATGGCAGTAGAATGTGAATGACGCGTTTGGCACGTTATTAACGCCAAAAATCGAACAAATCATGTAATAACCCCGCAAATTTCTGTATTTAACGCAAGATTGGATGTATTAGTATTTTAAGCGTGACACGAAAGGTGTTAACGACTTAATTGCACATTAGGTTTCACAGTCCTTTTTCTCCTTCTCTAATGAGAGTTCACATAACGGACTACATAAGGAACGATCGAAGTCGTTTTGCAGAATACAACTTGCGTTTAATTACGGATCCGCTTAGCTCGGTGACACTGTACTTTTTATGTTTATTGCGCGTTTCAGCAGGTTTGAAGGAAACACTCGTGCTGTGTTGCAAAAGAGCTAATGCGTAGTTTAATGAGCGCCTTTGTTACACATTATTAACCACACTAACTGAGCGAGTGCCCCGCATTGCTGCGCAATTCTAAGTTCTCGTAAATTTATAATTTCTGGGTTGAAACAATCCTTAGTGACGCTTTATGTACAAGTGTGTTGATAACATTCAGGTCGTAAATTATGGGCTCGTGTTGCGGTGAGTTTGTCGTAAAAAGACTTACCATTGCGCAAGACTTGATTAACTATACTTAAACTCGTGGAGTACTAGATCATAGTAGGTTCTTCAGGCTTTTTTCATCGTAACACAGAGCGAAAATATTTAGATGGCTAAAAAGGTAGCGAGATCTGATTTACTTTTTTAAAAAGAAATAACAAAAAAACTTTCAACTCAATTATGAAGAGACAGTGCGGAAGGTTTCCGGAAGCAAACAGCTATTCAAGCATGCACAGGAGCCTCTCAACGATCTAATTGTAAGTCAAGTGAAAGGCCAAGTTTTTCAGACTGGAAATGCAAATTTGTCGAAAAATGAAATGAGGCGCTTCCTATTCACTCCCGAGATTTACGCGGAGTTCTGCTACAAAGCGAAACTTGAAAGTCTCCTTCCAGTCACGTTTGAGGCGAAAACCTCGACACAGTTTGGAACCAAAGGAACAAAAAATTGTGGTAATATTCACAGCCTCGGTTGATGCAAAATGTAATATAGGCTAGGTATTCTGAAACGCGTCACTCGTCCAAATTGCATCGGTAATGCACATTCTTTTCAGTCCATTATAACATGTCATCGATAAGTCCTTTCTTAACTTGCACTTGCTACGATTTAGTTTTGAAACTTAGCGCGCTAAACAACAATTGTTATACAAATTAAAATAAATTAACATAAGTAAATAGAAGTAAATTAACACAAGTTATATGAATAATTTATAATAAATGAATAGAAATAAAATTATCAATAAATAGAAATAAAATCTGTCGAACACCGCAACTTTCGAAGCCCTAACTGTTTTCCTGAACGAAGCCCTAAAGATCTGCGTGAATGTGTAAATAATGTTTGAATGGAGGAGTGAATGAGTGTAAATATTGTTAACTAACCAACATAAAAGTGAACTTGAACTAACCCTCCCTCATGTGCGGACACCCCTATCACCTCCCCCCTCCCCTTTTTTGT
>JAHZNP010000742.1:0-38745 GCA_020615345.1 Triops cancriformis
TTTTTAGTCGTAACAAACGAAGACGTATTTAAGAAGTAAAAATAAAGACGTTTTTTGGACGGAACGTCAAAAGACGTACTTTAAGCGGAAGTAAGTGAACGTTTTCAGAGAGGACATTTGCACATTTAATATACGTATAATAAACGGAAGCCATAGACGTATCACGTACAATTTTAGACGAATATACTACGTATAAAAACGTAAGTGTGCTACTTGGGATGTGAGTTTGACGGGGATAAAAAATTATACAGATATATCTGCATTATGGACGAAAAAGGTAGTGTGCATATTTGTAAATATAATTTGTGTTAATACCAAAAACGTAAACAATTTTCCAAATTGGTGAACGTTACGCTGCGTATCGTTTGGCAGCGCGTGTTTTGTAAAAAAAAGAACTTTCAAAAGCAAAGTTCGTGAATGTGTAGAAAGAAATCCGTTCCTTTCTCTCTGCAATGAGAAGGCGAATTTAGTGATGAGTTTGGGTGAGTACAAGAATGATGACTATCCGGGGTGTGCCGAAGCAGAAAGAAGAAAAAACCGCTTTGTACCATACGCATTAAAAAGAAAACGTCAAGTGATTGTTTAATGCAAGTATTTTGTATTTATCTTTTTAAATACAAATCATTCATTGAAAAAAACTGTCTTTAACTTTAATTTAATTTACAAAAATGGTCTTTAAATTAAATGTAGTTTTTTAGTTTCATCCAAAGAGCCGCTAGAGACATCGGGTCCGGTGTAGAATGACCAAATGGGGGCGTGGCCAGGACCTGGACGAGCGCAGAAGTGGCGGGATTGGGGCGCGGCCAGGAGCTATGGATGGGTGCAGTAATGACGTGTGTAGGAATGCCCTCCTATATACTACTGATCCATACATTGACGGCTAGTGATAAGGAGATGACTGTTCGTATCCGCAAACCTGTAAAAGAGGTTGAAAGACAACTCGCTTTAAAAACCAACATGGACGTTTACGATAAATTAGAAAATTTGGTTGTTGACTTCAATAAAACTCTAGCAACTCTTAATAAGACAAATCCCAAAATTAAATTGGTAAAATGGCAGTATTCCACGTGTAAGAAAAACACTGTGAGTCTACAGCTCGATCCCAACATATCGAAAAATGAAGAATCTGAGATGGTTATTTCCCCTCGCTTACAAGCAATCTTGGGTTTCGCGGACAATACTGCGACGCATATTTTAACATGTATAACGCTTTTGCATGAGACCGGGTTGCACGGGTGTCCGATCACCCTATGCCCGCTATCCGGGGCCCCAAGACCCAGGATGCCGGGAGTAGGATGACCGGCGTCTGCTGAGTCGGCTTGTCTATGCACGTAGACAAAGCTGACTTGGTAGCCCATGCAACGCCAAGGAATTAGTCGCAGGAAGGACTCGAAGTCGACGGAGTGGGAGTCAGGGAGTCGTGAAGTGAGAGTTAGACGCGGAGGAGTGGTGGTTATAGAGACGCAGGGAAGACTCAATAGATTTGTTGTAGGGCACTAGTAGCAACAAGTGGTAAATGGTCTAACCGTGGCGGTAAGAGTAGACTGTTGTAAAGTGGAATACCGCTGTGAGCATTGTATCCAAGTAAATTTACCGGTGTGCCCGGCGTAATACAAGTTTACCCACCATTACCCCCTGTTTCGACTTCCCAAGAACCCGGGGACGCGTTTTCTGCACACGCGGCGGAAAATTTTCGTCACAATACCGTGTTCATCCTCAACAAACAAATCATGAATATTGTAGGCAGCATTTTACTCGAATTAAAGTGGAGAAACCATACTCCTTACGTTTATTGTGATATTGTACGATCGAGTCTGGTTGGCGACAGCAGCGCTCCTGTGTTACGCGTCGTACCAGTTTCACCCTACTGGAAAGATGGAGAAACCGTCTCTTTAGAGTTGACCCACAATTACTATTTTCCGGGGCTACTTGTACACGGTTCAAATCTATTTAAAGACCTGTACGGGTCATCCTGTGTTATTCCAGTTAAGAACAGTGACAGCAGTGTTACACTTGAGTAAAAATTGGCGTGATGGATCCCTAAAACGAATGTCTTTCGGTTGACTGCTTTCAGAAGTCGTTAAATCCTCAACAGCGAGGATACGGTGAAGTTTGGCCGGTTTATTATCGAGGAGCGTATCGCCAGCGTGGTTATGGTTTCTTTTCCCGCTACACGATCCCCCTATTTAAAAGAGCTGTGGTTCCAACTTTAAAATATTTGGCTCATAACGTAACCACTGACGTTTTGACCGGCCAGAAAATAAAAGATACTCTGAAGACACGTGGATTGGATAGTTTGAATGAAATGGGTCAACACTTATTGAATCCCTTCCAGAATGGTCGCGGTTTTGTGCAGTTTATAAACAAGAAGCCTATTACTCCTCAGCTCAGTATCAATTCACCTGTTGCAAAAACGTCTCTTGCGCGTCGTCGTCGCCCTTCCTCGAAGAAAAATAAGAAGATTTTTCGCGCTGTGAAAGCTGTAGCACCATACCATTTAGGGAGTGGAAGGAAAAGGAAAGCTACCGTCAAAAGGGGTTACTTTGAACACCTGGGGTGAAACTGAACACTTGATGGGAAACCGTAGACCATCTACTGCTCCTCAACTACGTAACGCAACGCAACACTCTAGGTGTCGATAGTTTAAGAATAAATAGGCTTTCTTATTGTTTTTGTTTCCCTTTGTTTTGATACAAATCGCGCTAACAGCCGATTGAAAGCGGACGGCTCTTTTTTACAAATTTTTTTATCGTACGATTATTGACTACCACAAGGTAACTATACAACTTAAAGCATTCATTCCTACTAAAATAATAGCGTATTGATCTGTCTTTAGTTTAGTAAACTCAGAAATGTGCTACGAGTTTGGGTTTTCAAGCTATGTCGGAGATCAAAGTATCCCCGACAACTTGAACTTTTTGGGGGTTACATTGAACACGGTCTCTGAGCGAACAGTCTGGCAATTATATGGACTTTTTTATAGTTTAGAAGTCTTAGCTGGAAAACGTTGTTATAACACGTTTTTGCCAAATTTTCTCAGAAAATAATGACATTCTAAGTTTCGAGGGACTTTGAAGGGACCACCGTTTATCCGGGATACCGTATCACCGTTTTTTTGTTACTTTCAGTTTTTTCACGTTTTTACTATAACTAAAGCAAGTGCAATCATAACTTCTAGTCAGGCATGTTGAATACTCTATAATTACTAGTCTATTGAAAAATGTTTTACTCACATTGTATACCTTTGTCTTGTAATACTGTTTTAATGTAAGCGTTCAAAGATGTACGCATCGTGGGGTTACTTTGAACACAGACTTTGAAAATTCAGTACTCTCAGAGTTTCACAGTGAATTTGAAAGCGAAAGGTTTATCTTATTTTGCGGTAAATTCTACAGAGCCAAAACTTTGTTTTGCTATTACTAAAATATTTGCCAAAATACAAAGGAAAAATGAACGAAAAAGTCCCTTTTTCGTTCAAAGTAACCCCGTTTGACGGTACTCCCCTTAAGAAGAAAATTCTACCCAAAAACAAAAAACGAAAAACCGTAAACGCGTTCCAGATATTTTCGGTTAAACCATGGATATGATGCAACAAGAGAGTACTCCCTCCATGTCGAGTCGACTGGATTTGCTAACTATGCCTCCAACCCAAGCAGCCATTCTTCGATCTAAAGATATCATCCTACAAAGTCGGAACTCTACACACGATAATGAAGGCCACATTGTATTTACTTTTTCTACCCACGCTAACCAGTTTCTGGATTGTGAATGTGTTCAGCTGTATATTGAATTCAAAGTAGTAAAAGAGGATGGTTCTGTGCTTGTTAAAGATACGGATCATGTTGCTCCGACGAATCTGTTGTTACATCCATTGTAAAGTCAAGTCGACCTGTACCGAAACGATACTTTGGGCACGGGATCAGGACAAAACTATGGTTACAAAAGCTTTTTAAACAACGTTTTTCGACACAGTGAAGTGTACCAAAAATCTATGGGAACGAGTATACTTTATTACAAAGACAACGAGCCGGGATTATAAACTCCCACCAATCCGGCACCCAAATCTTTCGAGGATTACATTGGGAAAAACAAAATGGTTGAGCTTATGGGACCTTTGAATGTGGACATTTTCCAAACTTCTCGCGTTTTGGTGCTAAACTTAAACTGTCTCTTGCGTCTTCATCGTCAGCCAAACGAGTTCATCCTCAATCATAAAAAGACAATACGGATAAGCGAAAATCTAGGTTGCAAATAGAAAAAGCTCAACTGATCTTTCGAATTCACGGTGCTCGTCAAGAATACCGCACTGCCCTAGAACGATCTTTACTGGCTGGACATCCTGCCATTTCTTAAAACAGAAGTGCGTTCTTTTACTATCCCCTCTGGCACCAAGCAAAAAACCATAGAAGCACCTACACTGTGAAAAAATAATGTATTTTTACAACATTTTTCTTTTAAAGCCTTTTTAACTTCATCTTGTTTTAGTAAAGAAAATTATTACGAAATTTGTAAAACGTAATACGAAAGTCTTCGTAATGTAACAGTGAAATAATCTTTGTAATGTCACGGACCTTCAGCCGCGCGGTACAAGTGTAAACAGGCCTAATAGAGGGAGGCAGAAGCACCTCGTACCAAGACTACGGTCTTGGGTGCCTTTATCGCGCAGTTTATCTTTTGGGGTTAGTTTGATTAAGTGAACAATTTTTCTTAGAACAGCTTCACTTGTTATTCACCTTGTCCGTGAGCTCGCTACCTCCCTATAAATAACATTCTCAACTACAGACCATCAGTTCAGTCCGGGTTGGTTATTCCTCTTAGGAGGGTAGGCCTACACTGTAAGAAAAAGTTTCGTATTTTTAAAAACATTCTTCGTGCAGCAGGTCAATACAAACAATTTCTTGTACCCGAATTTTTTAAAAAATAAATTAGAATAAAAAACAAAAGCTGTTGTAAATGCAGCACAAATAACATTGTATATGTACAAAATAATTTTGTAAGAATACTACGAAGATTTTTCGTAATTTTATGGAAACATTGTGTATCGTCTTTAACGAAAAGTTGTCGTATATTTTACGATAGCAGATGTAAAGAGCATACAAGAAGGGATGTAAATTTACAAAATAATCCTCTGCCTCTTTGTTCCGTAAATTTTGTGAATTGACGTGGTGAAGTAATATTCGTTACAATAACTATTTTTTTTACTCGATCGAAGTCGTAGTTGTATTAAAAGCTAATGTTATTTTACATGAAACTACTTTCAAGTAACAGTAAAGTCTTCGTAAAGTACTGTGATATTTTTCGTAATTTTGTTTGTACGTTTTATGAATGTACTAAACTGAGATCTTAAAACTGGCCCAGGCAAAACGCAGAGGTCTAATCATGCCTCTTTAGGGAGATTTACCTTCATTAAGGGGTGAAAGGACTTGCACCAATCGGCTGCTAAAGACAGCCCACCACGAGCACTTGGAGGTTGAGGTGGAAAAGTAGAGCCGTTGGCCCTAGCTTAGCATACCTTTGCTTCATAGGAAAAGAGAAATTGAATTATTATTTCTTTTGTGATTTTTAAGCGTAAAGTCGTTGCCAAAGAAGTAAAAGTATATGAAGCGCTTATTTTGTGGAAAAATACAAACAATTGAGCTCCGTATAATACCGTTGCTGCAGTGTAAATGTTTTATGAATTATACAAATAAATGGTTAATAATCTAGCTGATGTTGATTTAAGTTAACCTTTCATTTTTATTTACAAAGTCTTCTTTACTATCAAAGAATATCAAAACTCAGGAATGGAAAGCAGTTACTGTTTAATCTCAATTGCGGATTCAACAATTTTCCCACGGTTTGTTGTTTACAATGCCAAGCATGCGTAAGGCTCCAAGGAGCTTGCTGTTTTTGTTGAGTATATCACAGTTCAAATACTTTCACTTTTTTGTAACGATATTATGCTTAAGAGAAAATACATTATTAACAAAAGAAAAAATAATCCCATTTCCCGTTAAAAAAATAATCCAATGCCGCTGGGCCCATTACGTCTCCTGCATGATTATTTCTACCATTTCTTCATTTGGATTGCGTAACATAAACTCGTGCTTCATTTGTTGTTTTTTCGATTCTTGGCTTTGTTCCGTTTCGTTCGCAGGCAATGCCGGATCATAATCGTTGCATCTACGAGTCTTGTTAACAGATTATTTCTTTTTGCGTCCAGAATCTTGGTTGTGTTCTTTATTCTCAATGGACTTTCTCTTTTCGTTGTGTAAACGCTTCTAAATTGATTTCGCAAGCGTATCGCAGGCATAGTAACCTTCCGGAACTCTAACGTGCCCAGGAGGGACGTCACAGAATGTTAAAGGGTGCTTTTCAGCTACTTTTCGTGCTACTTCTTGGACGCTTGCGAAGGATGGCGTTTGACAATGATGGGCTCATAAGCTAAGTCCCGCACGCGCTGGCGGGTTAAGCCTTCATCATAGATTCTACGCCCTTTTTTGCATGCTTCCATGACCTGTGGGCTTAACTTTTCCCATGGTATTCTAAATCCAACAAGGCAGTGGACATTCCAACGTTCTCCTGATTGGGAAGCAGACGAGGTGCTCGGTTCGCCAACGGAAATACTGTTAGGTGATTTAACAGAAGACGTGTTCCCTGCAGCAACTGTTTTGAATAATACAAACTTCCTCTTTTTACAGTTTTACTCACTTTTTTGTGCTGCCATGCGTATTTTATTAGCTTGGATTAGTTTAAGCGGGGGAATAAGCACTTTAATATCTTCTATGAGTAACACATCGGTTATTTTTTTACGCCAATTTCGGAAAAATTATCCACTAGCATGCTCAGTACTTCAGTCGAAAGCCCAGGTAGCGCTTCTTTTATGAACGCCTCCATACTCTATGTAAGATATCATTTAATCTGTAAAATGACTTTTTCATTTTTAATTGGGTAGAATGCTTCATTGAATATTTGGTGAAGCTGAACCAACATACAGGTAGCTACACTTGCCACGAGAGAAGTCTCCCGGGGCTTGTTTTTTGGCTCTAAAAACTGAACGGTTGTCAATAATTCGTCGGTGACAGCTGCACGGTACCCAAGTATCACAGGCACATTTAAAAGACTTGCATTAGATATCTAAGCGTGCGTTTCAAGGAACATATACTATACGTTCAAAATACGTCTAACTATAGGCATGAGTTGGATGGTGTTTGATTTGATTTACTTTCCTGCTTAACTTAAAAACATCTTCTAGAAGTTTAGAAATTTACGTATAATGAACGTATGTAAGATTACTATTGTTATTGTCACACAAGTAATAAGTACCGCCGACCGTGCACTTGTCACCAACGACTTATTCCCAACTGTTTACGTGTTACAGCATAAAAACGCAAGCACCGAGGGACTTTTCGCGCACCCTGAAGATCATAAAATTGTCTCATTCTTATAATGCAAAGGTATCTAACATTTTCAGGAGGTTCAGAAGTTGTGATTTACAGAAAAGTCCTTGTTCGTTACGACGAGACGTATCACTGATTCATATGGATCCGACAAGAATAATTTCAAAGCATTGTAGTATTCTACACGTACGATATTTGAAGTAGTAAAATAACCTTTCCATCTACTGTTGGGTAGGTGTGTAGTGGGCTGTGGTCTAAAAGCTCTGAACTACACTCAAATTTCGTACTCGAAGAGTCGGCACCACCTGATGTGAATATCCCGAGCTCTTCTATCCAGTAGAATAGAACCTCTTCTATCAAGAAGCACATCCTACTCAAGCATTCGGAGACGAAAATTGCACAAATTTTGCCGAAAAAAATATGTTCCAAAATGGGATCCAGCTTCTGAATTGCCACCCACATTCCCGTTTTGTATGACGTACCGTTTAATGCGGCACTGTTCCACGTGCGCCACCGAACTCCGCCGGGAAACCTTCTTTCGTATTCACTGCCTGTATTAAGGTAATCGAAAATTCCAATCAAAACAGTTTTGGGTGGAAAGAGACTGTCATCGTGCAAGTAAGCCTGAAGTAGCTGGTGTTTTTCGGACAAACTTTTGGTTAGGTTTTTGAAGTTGCCCGTAGCACGCATAACGTTTTTAATAAAAGAATGCTTCACTTCAAATCTTAACGTGGACAGCTTGCTCAGTGGCCCACGCTGTTCGATAAGCTTTGGGAAATGGCACACGAAATTATGCTTCGGACGTAGCGGTACATTGGGAAAAAGCGTCATTCTGGCGTGTATGTACTCATGAATCAACATGTTCAAAAACGTAATTTGTACAGTACTGATCTTAGGTGCACTGCACAGTTCAACTATTCTTTTCAGTTCATTAAAGCACTCCAAGATTCTTCGTTGAAATCAACGACCTTCTTTCGTAAAAAAATCGACAAGAAACGCAGGAAATTACGCAAAGGAATTGCGTTTCCGGTTAGCCTTGGTTTTGAAAAATTGAACGGCTTTGGTGCATCCCTTACATCTAACTTATTATACTTTAAACTTTATATCTTATTAATCAGAAACAATTTAGAAAACCAGCCCGAACGAACGAAGTATTGTAAAAAAAAAGTGGAACATCGTATGCCACAATTCCCGCATAAAGATCATTGGCAATGCACGGTGGTAATCCGGGATTGCTAACATGAAAGAATTTTAATTGATTGAAAGGGGAGTTAAACTTTAATCCTTCCTTACTCTCTAGGGTATTATCAAGCTTTTCTATGGAAGCTGCATAATTGACTTTAGTCCTTACATCCGACGTGTTCATTATGCCAAAAGTGTTACGTTCGTTTCTTGTAGTAAGACAAAATCTGCAGTAATACTCATTGCGAGAAAAGTTTTAGGTGAATCCACCAATTGTGTGGCTACCGAGGTTGTCTCCTAATATCCCTAACAGGTTAACAGTGTAGTTCACTTCGTCTACGACAAAGCCATTAAACTCTCACTTCAGCAAATCTTGTATCAGTATTTGTAAGTGAGTCTGTGCATCAGTCTTTCGCCCTAATTAGAAAAACAAGCTGTATTTGGTTCACACTTCATCGTAAGCTGTACGGCAAGTTGGCAAGTACCATATACACCGCTAAAACTTTGTGCCTGGCTACAGCGTAGCCTATAGGACACACTACTTCGAACGCGTCGGAGTTCATAATCATGTGGATACCATTTTTTTCTTATGGAAGGTCTTGAAATACCAGACCATCTAACACATCCGACATAATTTATGTTGGCTTGTTAATGTGACAAGAAGTTGCCAATGACATGCGAACCAAGTCTTCAGTATACAAACTACGAAGGGTTTCGCTTATAGGAATGTAATGGTACGAGGTGTTTAATGAAGCTTTGAGCTCAACAGGTGCTACGTAGTTAAAGTTTCGCTAAAAGTATTATCTCCTTAAGTATGTACTAAGGATTCCTTTGCTGTCGTGCAACCTTGATATGGGGTCTTTGTCTCTTAACTTACTGCAAATATCTTGGACACTTTTTTGGGTCAGCCGTTGCTCTGTTAAACACGTTTTAATACTCTCGATGTACTGCTCCTTTGAAATGTTGACGATAGCGCAATAGTTATCAACAATCATGCCAACTGTACTTTGCGGAATAAAAAAGTTAACCATTTCAAGGTACAGCCTTGCAAGAGCTCGCGTCAAATCAAGTTGGTTCGTCGTGATAACTTCTCTCTCTATTTCATTTAGCTTTTAATCAACGACATTTCCCCGGTCCCCGCCAGTAATGTCTTCAAAGTTATTCTCATGCATGTTATCTTCAAATCCCGTGCGATTCAGAATGAGCACTCTAATCGGTATACTTGCGGAAGTCGGACGTAATTGCAAATTTTCTCCTTGTTTTCTTGACACATGTGATGAAAAGGTAGAAACGACATTAGCTGTGAAAATGCAATCATTAAATGGGCACGTAACTCGCGTTCCAGTCCTGATGTGTGTCTTAAGGTGCTTCCGTAGAAGATCTAGGTCTTCAAATTTTTCCCCACAATGAGCAACAGCGCAACTTTCTGCGAAATTTTCAGAGTAATTTAGAATTGCCTCGGAAGACAAGACATCCTTATGTTTAGCGGACAATGAATTCTTAAGTAAAATTGTGTTTTGAAAACTTGAAAACACGAGGCGCAAGGCAAAATCTGAGACGGCATTGCATGCGCCTTTAAATGAAGTCGATAAAGCTTTAGCTGGTGGTATACTTTATTGCAAATTGAACAATGAGACACCCGCATTTTAATTATTTTGACAATAACTAGCTGAAGATAAGTCCTTAGTTAAAATGCGGTTAACAAAACGGTCAAGAGACGACTCACCTTGTTGGAAAGGCAGAAGAAGAGACCTCGGCTCAGAAGCAAAACCACGTGGAAAACTCCTCCTATTTTTTAACAGAAGGTTAAAAATCAGTAGGAATGAGCAAAAATGAAAAGAGGAACTGTGTCAATTACAGATATCGAGAAATCCTTATCTAAATCGAAAATTTGGTGCTTGCAAAAATAACACTGACTAATTCCTTATAATAAAACCGTCAAATTCAGCAGACCTACGGGGCTGGAATCCCAAGATGAACTAATGTTGCGACATTGGTTTACGTTCGAAGAAGACATGGTGAGGGGGATTTCCCTTATGGTAGCTTGGGAAGCTAGTAGGGAGCTAGCCACGTTATTTCGACTACGCTTTCCTGTCAAGACGCTCCCTTATTTATTACCCTAAACGGTTTTTGAAAGTCCACCAGTTACTCCTTTGCGTAGCTTACTGAAGTTTCGTTAAATGCACAAGTTCCTTACTATAGATAGGATGTAACCACACGTAATAATAAGAGAAATTCTGCCGATTTATATTCGGCTTTTGCGTTATTAAGGCTACGGTATACCTAGGGCTCTTATGGGCGAATAGCACGGGAAACGGTTCAGGTTATAGCACGCAATTCTTTCAATATTTAAAAATATCTTCCCAAATGTAATCAAGACAAAGAAAAAATCTAGTGCACGTATCGAAGAGATTTTTTCGAAATTTTACTTTAAAAATTTACAAATAACGGCCATATTATTTGGTGTTTTTCAGAAACTCAATTTAAGAAATTGGGCTTCGATGTGCAATTGTTTTTTTTTCAACTGAATTTTTAAAGAAAACAGAACAACAATCCAACAATTCGTATTTCAGCTACGACCTGAAAAGTTTTCCGTGTTATAACATGTCTCTTAATATATAGCCTTTGCGATTTCACTTACGAAATACTTGTGTATGAACTACAAACTATATTGCAAAAAGCTTGAAATATCTTGTGGAAAGATTCAAACTTCTTGTAAAGAGTTTTATGTATATTACCTATAAAGGAGATTACTTACAGATATTCACGGTTAAGCACAAAATGCTTTGTACACATTAATTGGTGGCCGTGCGAATTACATTAATTTTTGAAAATTTCCTAGACTAATCATTGTTTTACAAAGAAATTTAAAGAAAATTTATTTATAAATATATTGAAATTTTAGAAATCAGTGTTTGTGAAATTTCATGAACATTTTGTATTTTTACAGATTAAATTTATTAAATTTACGTAGAAATTACTGAACGTATGATTACATTGAAAAATCATGTAAAAGATAAACTAAGTTAACGTAATAACGCCTTTAACCTCAAGTGAAACAAAAACGGAAATTCATCCTTCATTGATGGACAGTAAATCCGCTGTTCTTCTTCCATCATTTTACGCTGTGCCTAATATGTTTCGTCCATGAGTTGACCCACTCTTTCTTCGTTTGGTCTCCGTAACAAAATTTCCTACTTCCGTTCGTTCTGTTGGGCCTCCTGGCTCTGCACCTTTTCGTTTTCCGGCATAGTTGGGTTAAAGTCCTTACAATCGTGAGGGGTGTGGACAGAAAACTTATTCTTACTAGCGGAAGGTTTTTTGTCCTCTCCCCTATTTAACTTTCTCAACTCATTGTACATTCGGTTATAAATTGACCTCGCTGGAGCATCACATGCAAGAAATTCATCAGGAACACTAACATGTCCGGGCGGGAAGTCACAGAACGTCAAAGGGAATTTTTTTGCTATCTGGAGTGCGATTTGTCTTATGCTTGCGAATGACGGATTTCTGCATTGGGTTTCTATTTCATACGCTAGGTCTCTGACAAATTGACGTGTTACGCCTCCGTCGAAAATTCTTGTCCCCTGAAGCATCTTGGATCTGGGGCTAAATTTCTCCCTTGGAATTTTGAATTCCCCAAACCAGTCTTTCGTGGTACGGCCGTTACTTTGAGATGCCCACGAGGTGTTGGATTGGACATCCAAAACGACGCTAAATGACTGAGATGAAAACGTGTTGTCTCCATCTGCTAATTAAAAGAACTGTCTTTCTACCTTGATTCTTGTGCTGCCAAGCGTAATTTCTTAGCTTGAATTAGTTTCAGTGCAGGCATTAAAAGCACTCAAATCTTCAATTAATCGTACATCACTAATATTTCAACTCCAAGCTCCTCTAATTTTTCCTTTAGCAGAGAAAGTACCTCCTTTTTCAGCCCAGGGAGCGCTTCTCTTATGAAAGCCTCCATATCCTATAAGACATGCATAATTGAATTTTCTAACATTTGGCTTCGTAATTTTAACCTATGTAGTACAATTTGCTGATTTACTCTTTTAGAATAATGTAGTGGTGCATTGTATAATGAACGTCATTAAAAATATATATATTATAAAACAAAAGCACTCCCCGTGGCCAAATGGTTAATCGAACGACGAACCTTCGTTGTACAGTACATACAATTATTTCCTCACTGTATATTCCGCTTGTAGAACGAATTATTAGTGTAAAATGATATTCGTTCTACGAGACGCAGTTTTATTGTTCTAAATATACGATGTTTTAGGGACTTTAACAATTTCCCCGTCAATTGTTGTGTAGCTATGCAGCGGACTGTAATCTAGAAGATCTTGATCCTGTAAAGTAATTTTCATCGACAAGGTAGCGTCGCCTGACATGTAAAGTGCGAACTCCTCTACGCAACAGAACAATAGTTCTTCTAGTTGAAAACAACTGCTGCTTAAACTCTCGGAGACAAAAATTATCAAAATTTTGCCAAAATAAACATTCTCCAAATTAGGGTCGAACTTCCTAATTGGCACCTACATGTCTGTTTTATACAGTATGCCGTTTAGAGTAGCACTATTCCCAGTGAGTCATCGAGTCGCGTTAGAAAGGAAAATTTCGTCAACAAAGTCTGCGCTTAATGACTCAAAATGACCAGTTAAGACGGTTTGGGGCGAAAACAAACCATTATCGTTTAAACAGGACTGCAAGAGCTGATGCTTTTCCGACAGAATTTTTGTTACGTTTTTAAAATTTCCTGTAGTTCGAATAACATTATTGCAATAAGAGTGTTTCGCTTCAAATCGTAACGTTAACAATTTACTGAGCGGCCCAAGCTGTTCGATGAGCTTTGGGTAATGGCAAACAAAGTGATGCTTGGGACGTAAAGGTACGTCAGGAAACAATGTCAAGCGAGCGTACACGTATTCGTGAATAGTAATATTCAGCGAGGTCATTTGTTGTTTCCGAATCAATGGTGCGTTTCACAGTTCAGCAATATTCTTTAGTTGCTTTAATGCACACCAAACTTTGTCGTTGACATCCGCTATCTTTTTTGTTACAATAACCGGCAAAAAACGTAAAAAGTTGCGCAAAGAAATCGCGTTGCCGGTTAATCTTGTTTTTTTTGAAAATTAAATGGCTTTGGAGCATCTCTGTTGTCCAACTCTTTGTACTTAAAATTTTCTACTTTATCGAATACAAAATGTTTCGAGAACCAGCCCAGCCGAACAAAGTGCTTCAAAAAAAGTGGAACATCATAAGCCACTATGCCTTCAAAAAGTTCATGTGCAATGCATGGCGGCAATCCTGGGTTGCAGATGTAAAAGTGTAACAGTGAACTTTTATTATTGATATAAGCTTACGTTTCTAAGCTTAATTGTTTAGGTAAACTTAGTTCTACTAGAAACATTTACGCTTCTCCTTGTTTGCTGTAACTAACTTATGCCACTTCGGTCACTACGAATTCAACTGCCTCCAGTTCGGTCTATCCAATGCCCCCGCTACATTTCAGATGCACATGGACAAGATCCTGGCTTCCAACAAACGCTTAGAAAACGTCCTTGTATACCTGGACGATTTAATTGTCTTCTCCTCCACTTTTTCTGAGGACCTCCGCCACTTACAGGAAATATTTCAACGTCTTCGGGACGGTGGTCTCAAGCTTAAGACGAAATAGTGCGAATTTTGCAAGCCTTCTGTCAAATATTTAGGCCATATTTTTCTAAAAAAAGGTGTCCAGACGGACCCTGACAAAATAATTTCAATTAAAAATTACTCAGCACCGAGAAACATTAAACAGAATCGTTCCTTTTTATGACTGACTGGATACTACCCTAGATTTTTAAAGAACTACGCTGCCATAGCAGAACCTCTGAATAGATTGACTAGCAAAAACGCTTAATTTAGGTAGACGGACAAAGAGGAAATCGCGTTTCAAACCCTAAAGAGCCACCACATAAATGATCCAATTTTTGCATACCCTGAATTCACCAAAGAATTTATTTGTCATACTGACGCTTCGGATTCAGGACTCTTAAGCCAAATGCAACATTGCAAAGAGGTCGCCATTGCTTAAACCAGCAAATCTCTAAATAACGCTGAATCTCGTTATGCTACGGTGGAACGCGAAGCACTTACGGTCCTTTTTGCCGTAAAACACTTCCACCCTTACCTTTATGGCAGGAAGTTTAAAGTCATCACTGACCACAATAAATTAAAGTGGCTCATGAATAACAAAGACACGTCTTCTAAACTAGCTTGATGATCCTTAAACTTCAAGATTATGAAATGGAAATCCAGTACAGGCCGGTCCATTCCAACAAAAATGCTGATTGATTATCCCGTATACCAATAGATGCAATCGGTGTTCACAAACTCTTTTCTTCCGCTACATTTAAAGACCTACAGGCCACAGACCCATACTGCAAGGCAATTCTTCACTATCTTAAGCATCAAGAAATCCCCAACTACTCCTCTCGCCACCATGGCTTTATTCTATTGATTAATTCGACGTCAATGAAGAGGGTTTTCTCATTCACCTGCTGCAAAATAATAAATCCGCCAGAGCACTGGAACAAATAGTTGTCCCACAAACACTTAAATATGAAATACTGACGAATTTACATAGTCACCTTCTCTCAGGCCATCTCGCGTTTGAAAAAACGTACGACAAGTTAGGAAAAGTTTTTTTGGCCCCGTATGTATTCGGAAATTAAACAGTTCTGTAAATCCTGACAGTCTTGCTCTTTACACAAAAATAACGTGCGTACAAACCCGGCAACAATGATCCCTTTGGAACCTGTCTCCTCTCCAATGGAACGTATAGCAGTCGACGTTGTGGGTCCCCTTCCTCAAACATATAAAGGCAATAGATTCATTATCGTATTTATAGATTACTTTACGAAGTGGCCTGAAATTTTGCTTTTCAAGATCAGAAGGCAGAAACAGTTGCTCGAACTTTCGTTGAACAAATAATTTCAAGACACGGTACACCCCGTACTTTACTTTCCGATATTGGGGCCAACTTTATGTCCCAACTAGTTACTGAAATCTGCAAACTTTTGCAAATAACCAAGTCCGTACGACTGCTTATCATCCTCAAACGGACGGCCTCACCGAACGTTTTAACAAAACCCTGATTTCTCTTTTAAAGCACTATGTAAACACGTCTCAAGAGCACTGGGATTCTTACATCCCGTACGCACTCTTTGCTTACCGCACTTCACTACAATCATCAAGCCAAGATTCCCCCTTTTCCTTCTTTACGGCCGAGATCCAACCCTCACAATTGACACATTTATTTCACCCCCGCGTACCAGTTATGCATTATCCCAAGACTATAAAACGGAGATGCTTGCGAGAATTCATTCGGCTTGGGAAACTACATTTAAAATATAGATCTTGCGAGTCAACGTCAAAAACAATACTATGATCAGCGTGCTAAAGAGGCCAATTTTTATGTCGGACAGCGAGTATACCTTCCAAACCCTGCTACTAAGCCTGGGCTAGCTCGTAAGCTTGACGCGAAATGGCGAGTCCCATTTAGAATTATTGAATTTACGTCACCCGTCAATGTTCGGATCCGAGACGTAGCTTCACTTAAGACTGAAATAGTCCACGTCAACAGACTTAAAGCATGTAATGATGCGCCGTGTTTGACGAAAGTAGAAACTACCACTGCATAAGAATCCTCGTCACCACCAAATAATCAATTATCCTTACATCTACCACTTTACCCGAAATAAAAACTAATAAGCCACCACACACTGCAACCGTAGTCCGACAGCTCATCAGCAACCTACCTGTTCCCACACCCACCTCACTATCTAGGCCTGCGATCGGAGCCCAGGCTCCTGTTCGCGCAGAAACCCGTGGACAGATCCCGACCCTCCGCACTAGTAACCCAATAATTAAACAATCTTCAAAAGCAATTTCTAAACCCACACCGGTTCAGAAACCTGCCGCGATCAAACCAAAAACTACAAATAATAATCCTATTCCTCGGCACACCATCTCCTTAAGATACCGAGGAAAACTACGTCCTCTGGCTAGGCAAACTGATTCTATCTGAGCACGACATATATAATTTATTCACGATTTGCATTACCATGTGCAGGTAGCATGCCATAAAGAAAAATGTTTTTATGGATTACCAACGTTTAAGCTAAAAAATATGGATATTCTTATGTGACCGATGTCAGTAACTGCATAACGTTGAAAATAAAAAAATACCCTTGCTATAGCAAATTTCCTCCACGTTAGTTTTTTAAAATCATTCTACTGTATCCCCGAAAATACTCCAAGTATATAAATAAAATGCTACATGAAAACGCCCTCCCCCCCCAAACAAAAAGCAAGGAATTTTGTTTCTTTCTTTTTAAAAGAAATGTGTAATCTGCTTATCTTGACTGACGATATAAATGTTCCTACATTATACTGATAACCCCACTCACGTTCGCCTACTTCTTACTCCTCCCCACCCTTTTTTACGTCAAACCGTCAAACGAAATTACAGCTACAGTTTTTATTGGGTGCCCTTAAATGCCAGCAGACTGCCAACATCTTTCGAAATAGCAAATAAATTTAACCTGACTGTTGACACAATCATGTACAACATGTTGAGTAATGCGAACCCGGCTTACTACAAAGATAGCACTGAGAACTTTAATGCAATCCTTGACCGTATTCAAGCCCTTGATTCCAATTCTCTTTCATTTTCCGTGGACAAATTCACAGTGGACATAAAGACAAGTACAAAGTTCAATGGAATACTACAATGGTTTACAAATTTCAGGATGACCATTTACTCTACATTAGTTTTTACAGCTGTCATAATTGCATTTCTCATTGCTGTCAAACTTCGACATCTGGCCCATAAACGTGCTAATGTATGTCCAATGCCATTTAACAATGTCAGCAAACGTCGTCTAAGAAGCACAGCCAACGCCGAAATTGAACTACACTGCCTTTCATCACCGCCACCGCTACTGACGTTCCGACTGAGCACCGGGCAACCAGACCAGATACCCTCCCTTCAAACCCAATTTATCCCCGGTTAAGCATGCAAGAAGAGAGTACCAAGGTCTACCAGCACCCGCACAGGGCTTCATATTCATTGTTGGCGACATTGAATTTCATACATTCGAACTATATTCGTAATAATATAACGAATTATTCGTAGAAACAAATAGACTTACAGTAGAGGAGGTTGATACCGATCTTATATTCAAATTATTCAAATAATCTCGAGTTTCTTATTGTAAATATGCTTCATTTTTGTTTGTTTCAACAATTTTGCCAGTCCATTCGAAGCCTTACAATAAAGAAGCGTTTGCCATGTTGTACCAAATCATTCTCTCTCATTCATAACATTTCCGGGATGATGTTGATTATCCAGAAGAAATTAAATTTCTAGTAACTGTCCTACATTGTGAAGTTAGCTGTTGAAAAAGTTCATGGTTTTTCATATGATTTTTTATTGCTACATTTGGCAGGAAAGTGTGCATATTTATTATGCTAATACAAAACAGTCGGTTGCACATTACAACATTATGCACATTACAATGTGTTATGAGATGACGCACAGTGAAAGGATAAGTAACTCAACCATTCAAATATTGCGCGAGCACAAAACGGACAAAATGCGGGGAGTTGGTTGATATGTTGTCGTTCCTCCAACCGTCCGGTCCACAACCAAAACGGTACGATGTTCGACGTTGGTGACATTGTTGGAGGAATAAGCGAAAACAGCGGCGAAGGTGTTGGCGGATACGGATCGTCTCGGGTCGGACTCGTTGGGATAATTGTGACCATGTAATCGCGGTCAGGTGTATCGGCCCTGTCCGGACTTGCAGGATAGTCCGGAATAGAGTCATCTGCAATAAAATAAAACCGATTAATAAGGAAAATTATTGTTGTCAATACTTACACATGAAGATATCGTCAAAGTAGCTGTACATGTCGCTGACTGAATGAAAAGCAAGAGTTGAACTGAAATTCGCAAAACCTTGCTCGGATTATATACTGTTCAAGAAGTAGCTTCATGAAAAGGATAGGCCTATTGATAATGGCTTGTTTCCTTCGGGGCATTTACACAGAAGGGAAAAAAGCTACAAATTAAAACGCGGATGTGCCTAAGATAATGATTGATTTCCGGTTAAGGCACATTTTCGGCTGTTAGGATAGGCCTATTCATAATGACTTGTTTCCTTCGGGGCATTTACACAGAAGGGAAAAAAGCTACAATTTAAAACGCGGATGTGCCTAAAATAATGATTCATTTTCGGTTGTTAAAACAGTCCTATTCATAACGACATATTTCTTCAGGACATTTACATTTAAGGGGAAAAAGCTGCAATGTAAAACTCTAGGAATCTGCAGCTGTTCGTAAAATTGCGTAACTATATGGCGGATATGCGACTGCAGCGACCGTTGTGGTGGATAAGTACATCTAAAAATATATAAATACTTTACGATTCGGCATTTCTTTCATTGCAGCTAGAAAATTCGATTGTGTAAAATGTCGGTTTACGGTTACATAACTAAGGTTAGTACTGTAAGGACGTTTGAAACATGGCAAAAGCGTGAAAATTATTTTAACTTTTACGTTCAGACGTCGAGCTGTGAATATGTTGCTTGTTGTTGCACCAACAAGTGTTTACACAACCATCTTCTAAAATGGTGTAGAAACGGACAAGCAGTAAAAATTTACTGTAACGGTCCAAGTCCGTTTCAATCTGCTGATATTCCGTTTACGCGATACGTAACTCGCAAAACGATAGTACAAGCGGCAGAGTACGATCCCGACTTTCAGCTGAGCCGAGATTGCGCGCCTGGGTGGTGTTAGCGTAAGTTTTATTAATTTACAAGGTTATAATGTACAATATTTAACTTTTGTGTATCATTACAGGATTAATGTCATGGATTGAAAAAATATTGTGTATTGCGTTCAATACAGCTTCGTTACATAAAACATATTTTATTTTTCCCCTAGTGTGCTAATGGAAAACTGAAAGTAATGGTATAATTCATTAAATCACTCTTGTTCATAAATCCAGGATCGGGTTGTGTGTTTGTCCTGTGTTTTTGCCCGACGAGGTTTTGCCTGACATTTCGATCTGTCAAACAGCTCGTTAACGTCCTACACCTTTGCGATCAGAAATTTCGAATTCTTCATAACATGACGTCAAAATCTGAAAATAGTAATAACGGAGAAGATGTATGTGGAATCTACACTATGGAATACAATGCAGCGTTATTAACCAGCAAACTAAAACAAGAACCGGACCAAAAAATCAGCAGAATCTTATGTGATCAAGTACTGACGTTGGGACTATTGGATATTCGCGCACCTCTGGATTTGGCGTGTCGCATGAAAATAACGCAAAAATTTGGTTCCTATGGTTCGAGAACAGAAATTAGCTTCAAATACCGAGCTAATGATCTTCCCTATGCAATTATGCTATGTGAAGCTAAAACAAACCTGTTTCTTTATCTTGAATTTGATTAACAAATGGAAAATTTGTTAATCGAGATGTACCACAAAGGTGAAATGAAGACAATTCCAATTGAACATGATGGTTCTTTGATCACCAGTGGAAAAACAGTGATAATTCACCCTGAAACAGAATGTCGCATGGAAGAAAAAACTCTTACCAGACTTACTGACTTCTTTAAATATGAAGAAAAAACGGTTTTATAGAATATGTTTGGATAAAGACAAAAATGTACGTTTGAGTATTGATGTTGAAAACGACAAAGAATAATACAATTGTTAAAAAAATAGAAAAATGTTTTATTTTGAAATATTGTGCGAAAATATCGCAATTCTTGCGAAAATGAGCACTTAGCATAAAACATTGCGGGTAAAACGGAGGACGTTAGCCGGCAAGAAAAAATATAATAGGTATAGGCATGAGCGCAAGTCGGCTTGCGGGTATGGCCTTGACGGGCAAGGCCTGGCAGGCCCAAGCGGGCAAGGCGCAGGCGGGAAAGGCGCATGCGGGCAAGGCGCAGGCAGGCATGAACTCAGTACACGGCGGGCATGGTCCCGGCTGGAGCAGGGCCCCACCGGGCAGTACGTGAGCCATTTATACTACTACCTCCCCAATACTAACTTGCAGCCAGCACCTGGGTAACTTGCCTACGATCCTATATGTGAACCACGCAACCCCCAGAACAGAACCGGTCACGAACGATTCCACATGACCAGTATAGGAAGAACATCAACTCGACATGAAGGAATCGAATGCCGGAATCGAGCTACCGTCAACAGAGAGCGTTTAGACCAGCGGAAAGTCTCCAGCTACCAAAATAACCGACTAGTGCGTTTGCAAGTCTGCTCCGACCACGGGATAAGTCAACGGAATGGCCTTTGCTGTAGTAGCAACCAACCAAACCATCTCACCCGACAACGTTCCCAAGCGCTGGAAAACGAGATGTCGTTGTCGAGGAGTCAAGACCGGCATTAATACACAAAGTCCCCGTGTTAACCGTAACGTCCCACTCACCTCACCAGCTGTCCCCACGAAATAAACTTTAACCCAAAATGTGAAACTTTTTAGTTTAACACTAACCGAGCAAACGAACCTATATCCACGTACAGAGCACACACTTTACACGAACAGAGTCATCTTACACAAATAAAGCTCAGAAAGAACACGCACTGAAGCTGGTTTTGATGAAAGCTGGTGCAAATTATATCAGCACACATTGACATCGATCTCTGATACAGTATTTTTAGTTTAATACTGACCGAGTAAACGAACCTATATCCACGTACAGTGCGCACACTTTGTGTGAACAGAACCGTCTTACATAAATAAGCTCGGGAAAAACAAACACAGAAGTCGATTTTGATGACAACTGGTGCACATTATCAACACATATTTATACCGGTCTGCAATGGGAATATCTCAGTAGGAATATCTGAACATGTTTTGCTCAAAACTTTTCGATGATCGGCTAGAAGATGCGGCAAATGGGTGAGAAGTAGTCTCCGTTATAGATTTTCGGAGGATATTTGTAAGAATAAATTAAATTAAACAGGGTGAAATAGGGTTCCCGGAAGCCGGCTTTTGCGAAGCCAGCTTCGAAGCCGGCTTTGACCTTGAGTTCTCCTCGGCTTTAAAGCCGCCCCCAGGCGACGAAAAGCCGAAAGCTACGAAGCTGGCTTCGAAGCCGGTTTTCTGTCATTTTGCTGGAAAGGCCACACCCCTTCTGAACTTATCCCTTCCCTCTTCCATTGTAAACAAACACTAGTGATCTGGAATGTTCGTGCCCTTTGCTCGGCATTTTAAGTAGCCACACCCACAACGAGCTTTGGCCAATCACGAAAGGTTTCATAACCATGCAGATTAAAAACAAAGCCAAAGCCGAAGCCGAAGCCATAAAGTCTGGCTTCCGAAGCCAAAAGCCGAAGAATCCAAACCGAAGCTGAAGCCGAAGCCGGATTTTTTCGGCTTTTGGCTTCGAAGCCGCGGCTTCCGGGAACCCTAGGGTGAAAGGTAAAATGTACGATTATATGTTAACGCTGAGGGCAATGCCATGAAGTGCTGAACTAGAAGGGACCGACGAATGAAATACCAAGTTTCGAAAGTTTGGTCCGATGGGCTGCTCAAGCCAACCGGATTAATCGTTATGAGGCAGAGTTATTGTATGGGCAGTGAAACTCCACCACTTTTGTAAATAATCTTCTAGATGATTAGAATTGGTTGATATAGCTTATCTTCGCACTACAAGTGTAATCACAATATGCTCAGGCTTAGAGGTAACGTCGACTTCCAAACGTAAGCTACGCTCGAAATCCTAGTCTGAGGCGCATCCACTGAGTCAGCTTGGGTGAAGAAAACAGGAAAGAAGCCTCTATGTGCTAAGAAGTTTCCGACATGTTTCGTACACGCAAACATATACTGTGAAAAATTATAATAACCACCATTCAGACACCCTAACATTCCCGAAAAAGTGCCCAAACACCCACACTTAACACAAGAAAAACCTTCTTCGTACATCCTAGAAAGTCGTACCACACCTTCGCGTGAATTTTGTATCTAACTTGTCCATTCGCTCCATTGCCATTAAAACTGAAACTCTGTATTACGATCTGAACGTAACCGGTGCTTAGTTTGAGGCTAAGCTATACAAATCGTTGAACATTTTTGTTGTGATAAAAAGGTGATATAATAGTGAAAAGAAAATCTATTTCAGAAATAAGCACAGATCACCTGACTAGACATCCAAGTTCGGTTTGTTGAATAAGTTCACCTGTACGACCCAGTAAACCGTTGATACGGACTGAATTCCCAACCCAACCTCTTTCCAATACAGCTTCGAACTGCAAACGCAGAATTATTCGAAAGACGGATTTCCAAACTAATCAGCTTCGATAGCGGAAAAGGGTTCATAGCTATATGGATCACTTGTAAAAGTATTTCCCTTTCTTGATGCATTGATTCCTTCTCTTATGCTAATTCAGTAATTAGAAGGCAGACAACAGAAAATTCATGGAACCGTGCAGATTTTTTTTTCAAATATACGGTGCAGAAACCGCTTTCAACGCTCTACACTGGACTTAACAACAATCTTTGAAAACAAGACTCGAACTAGGATGTAATGCACAACTCACACAGAAATCGCTTCGTAAGCGAAAGCGATCCACGCCATGTCAAATAACGTCGGAAGTACGAAGACCCAAGCCACCACAAGGAGTAATCTTGCAAGTTCGCCTTCTCTTGTTCCTTAGAAATACACAACATTCGACCTGTAGTCGAATGACCTGTAGTGCACGAAGTTGGAGCAACAATTCATGATTCTCTGGTGCGCTTGAAATGGAACAGTACTCGTAGGCCAACCATTTGAGCTTTCGAGATTCCATCCTCTCTGTTGTAAAGTTTGGCGGTTTCAACATTGGGACCTACAATTCAAATAAAAGCAATTTGAAACAAATTGAATCACCATTTTTTCTGAAGGATGGCTCATGTTCATCTTCCACAAAATGAAACGGTCATCATAACGCTGGAACCTACAACACAAGTAAAATTTCATATTTTATTACATTTTAAGGAATTAATCCTTATTTTCCATCAGAGAACTTATAATGCCCCGTTTTATCGAGGGGTAAGAAAGGGTGTTATAAAGACAGAATACCCAGTCAAAGTGTAGTCAGTTTTATTACTTTCTACTGTTCCATGAGATTTAGCGGTTATTTCGCTAGATGCAGGCAAAATTCTGATCCTTTTCGACGGCAAAACTTGAGACGTCGTTGTCAGAACCGTTCGTAACGGACTTATGATCCAATTATTTTATTCTACAAGAGAGAAATACCTACTTATTTACGAAAGATAAATTATTAATACGAGGTCAATACTAAATAAAGCAACAATTGAGCTGGACGTAGCCAGATTCTCGACATTTTCGGTGGAAAAACTCTGGAATTCATTGTCAGAACTAGCTACGAAACTAAATTTGGTCAGTTTTTTTATTTTTTTACAAGAGTATTTTTTTACAAGATAGTAGACTGTTATCACATTCCATGAGGAAAGCGACTGATACCACTAAGAACAACTCGCTTTCATAAATTAATCCGCAGCTAACCATGTTTCGCTTACTTAACAAACAGTTGCACATAACGTCACTTGTTATTTGTATCGCATCAGACAACTGGCATCACTTGTGCTAACCTAACCTAACCTTGCCTACTTAACTTACTTAACCTAACGATGCTGATACAGATATTTACCATAGTCACAACCATTCATGTATCGCTTTCATAACCTAACATACAGTTGCACAAACAGCACATGCTATTTGTATCCTGATAAATACTGGTTTGTATTGGGGAGGTAGGTGTTCCAAAGCCGTGGCCAGGGCGACTTGTCAGTCTTGTGCGGGTTTGGAAATATCCTTTTGGTACTCTCACGCAGTTCAGCGAAGCCGTCTGTGATATTAAGCTTGCGTGTTATGGTAGAAGCCACGATAACCGATCTGGAGCCCGTTTCGCTGTGCGATGGACGTACACAGCTTCTGACATTTCGATGGAGCGCTTCTTACAAATTTTCAGCTTCGCATACATGTAAGTTGCAGTACGTTCCTAGAGAAGCTGGCGCCTTGTTTCAACAAGTGATCCGCTCTTCCAGGGTTCGTGGTCGGCACAAAGCTTTCCAAAATGCTTCTTTCTAGACAGTTCATTTTTGTGTACGTTTTTGCGTCTAATACCAGCGCCACACTGTATCGGCAATTCTGCTTTATGGGACCCATAGCAAACAATTTTCTGTCCACCTTACGACCTTTCCGGTGCGGTGTATGGTTTTCAGTCATACTTCCACATATTCCTGCCTATCTATCCTACCTGAGATGGGTTCTTCTCTCTCTCTTTTTTCAGTTGTTCAGGTCTCGTGTGCGAGTTTGCAGGGCAGAACTTTACAAATGACAGCATCACAATGTACAATTTATTGTCACTCGCGAAGGACGATTCTTCCTCTTAAATTAAACTTTACATCTAACTACATACGTTCTGAGCGATTTTTTTAGTTCATACCACTCCTTGGCTCCGAGTGTTGCGATTACTGATTTATTTTACCCAATTTGCGATTACTGATTTATTTTACCCAATTTCACTTTTACACATATGCCGCGCTCGTAACAATACTTGCCGCGATTTTTACAATACCACCATTTGCAAATTTTTGCAAAAAGTATCAACCTTTCTTGCAAAAGTAGCAATATTTATAGAATAAGTATCAATGTTTATTGAAAAGTGTCAAATTTTTAGTAAAAGCGTATTACTTTATAATAAAGTAGCTAACTATAGAAAAAGTATTAATGTTTATTTAAAAGTGTCAAATTTTTAGTAAAAGCGTATTACTTTTATAGATAAAGTAGCTAACTATAGAAAAAGTATCAACTTTATAGTAAAAACATCGAACTTTACAGTTAAAAGTGTCTAACTTTATAGAAAATAGCTAACTTTATAGAATAAGTATCAATCTTTATTGAAAACTAGCTAACTTCATAGAAAAAGTATCAATCTTTCTTGCAAATGTAGCTAATTTTATAGATAAGGTAGCTAACTTTAAAGAAAAATTATCAACTGTATAGTATAAGCATCTAACTTTATCGAAAAATGTCTAACTGTGTAAAACATGTGTTAATTTGTAGGTTTTGGTGAAATAACTATTTCTGAGCCAATATAATGACATATCTGATGCTATGTAACCCCCTTGATCCTTGAATATAACAATTAAACTTGTAGTTTCGTGTATAAAACTACAGAATTGGAATACACCAGTTTTGAAGTTCAAACTTGTTTGATTAGATCCAAATCTAACATTCGTTCCGTTTTTTACAGAAATCATAAAAACCATAATAATACCCTATTTTAGCGGTTAATCAACTGTATAGTATAAGCATCTAACTTTATCGAAAAAGTGTCTAACTGTAAAACAAGTGTTAATTTGTAGGTTTTGGTGAAATAACTATTTCTGAGCCAATATAATGACATATCTGGTGCTATGTAAAGCCCTTGATCCTTGTATATAACAATCAAACTTGTAGTTTCGTGTATAAAACGACAGAATTGGAATACACCACTTTTGAAGTTCAAACTGGTTTGATTAGATCCAACTCTAACATTCGTTCCGTTTTTTACAGTAATCATGAAAACCATAATAATATCCTATTTGAGCGGTTAAAACTCTTATAGACACTTCCGGGATACTTTTGACTTGAGGGCATGTTAAAGCTGCAGTCTTTTGCTTGTGTTTTGTTGTCGTGTAGGGTTCACACTTGTAACCATTGTCATATTCATTTGTTCTCGTTTGGTTTGTGTGGTAAATATTTTGCATGGAAAAAATATCGTGGTGTCCTCATAGGTTTTCCCAGCTTTGGTTCGTCGTCAGGTATAGCATTCAGTATTATCATGCTGATTTAATGTGGTGGTGCGGATCTGTACGTTAACAAAATCATCCAAAGATAGTCCAAGATCGTAAATTGCGATAATGCTGTCGGTGGTGTCTTTGTGTGACTTTTCAGCGCGCTTGAGGCTTTTCTTTGCAAACTATCCTTCGTCCATTTCCTTCACAAAGAAACAACTGTCAGCTGTTTCGGTAAGATCAGTGTGTGGAAAAAATTATTTCGATGTTACGTGGAACCTTTCACCTTCAGTGTAACAGTCAGACTTGTCATTCCGTTTATTAAAACGAATGAATTGTAATACACCAGTATTGAACTTTAAATGTGTTTATTTAGACCCAAACCCATTTATCGCAAAATAGAGATACAGTTGCACTTTAAAGCTTAATACCCATTATAGTTGCTTTCGGGAATTTTTTTTACGTGAAGGAATACCAAACTGTCGCCTTGTTCTTGTTTCCTGTCGACATATGTAGATCTAATACTCTTTAGTCATTACCCTATTCATTATATCTCCTATTGACGGTGTATAAGTAATATTCTTGGGTTGATAAAATCCTACACCGTTCTCATAGTTTTCGAATTTCGTTTCGGCTGGATTCTTGATTATGAGCATCTTGTCGTTCTGTGCTATTCAACATCGATCTTCGTTCTTCCCATAGTGTGAAACAAACTTTAAAGCTTCGATAACCGAATCGAGATGTTGCAGTGGAAAACTGAAGGTCACACTATAATTGATCAAACCATTCTTGTTAAAAAAATCCAGGCTTGGGTTTGGTATGTTTGCCAGGTGTATCTTTGCACGAAGAGGTTCTGCCTATATTTCGGTGATGCCGTGATGACGTAATGATCTTTTGCATGCAACGATATTCTCAGTTGAATTCAATCTTTTGAACATTGTGTTACAGACTTTTGTTGCTGCTTTCAGAACCTTATGTTTGTTGATTTACAAGAAAATACTTCATTCTCGCTTTATACGTGATTACGTAAAATATGAATGTCACGATTGAATTGCAAAAATATATTGTATGATGGTCAAATACACTTCTGCAATGGAAACTTGTTTTATTTTATAACTGTATGTAAAAAATCGCAATTCTTGCGAAAAAGAGCATTTGGCAGGAAAAATTGCGGGAAAGGGAAGATTTTACAAAGCAAGAAAAATATAATAGGCATAGGCTTATGCACAACTTGGCTTCCGGGCATGGTTTTGACGGGTAAGGCTTGGCAGGTCCAAGCGAGCAAGACCGCAAGCGGGCAAGGCGCATGCGGGAAAGACGCAGGCGGGCAGGAACTCATAGCATCTGTACACGGTGGGCAGGGTCACGTATGGGGCAGGAACACGCAGCGTCAGGCGGACAGGGTCCCGGCTGGGCAGGAACACGCAGCGTCAGGCGGGCAGGGTCCCGGCTGGGCAGAGCCCAGGCGGGCAGTACGTGAGGCATTTATACTACTGACGGACTGCCGAGCCACTATGTTTCACTTCGCTGCTTGACTTCAAATGGCATAAAAGGAAAAAAGTTCAGAAAGCAAACAGAGGATCCGCTTACGCAATGAAGGGCATTTTATTCTACTTAATACCAACTAATCAATTACTCTTCCAGGAAAAGCCTTAAGAACAAGTGAAAGTAATGGTTATGGTTCTCACGGCTTGTGCATATTTTACCTGGGGCCCATATTTCTCCAAACTCTTTCTCCTTCAAGTATTACAGCTTGAATATAGAGTGCATTACATTTAGTCCAAAATGTCTTTCTGTTTCTCCATTCATTTATTTTTAATTACGAAAAATTACTGCAAACATATTATGGGGCCTCCGTGGTTAGTGTTAATGTTAATAACCATTTGCTGGTATACAACACTGCAGGAAAAAAAGGAAAAAACTCCAGTGATTAGTCAGGAAACGAAAATTAAACCTTGCGATGCATTTTCTTTTGTTATTACTGGATTTCGCTGCGCCATCGTTATTTCAGGATTTTAGCTTACAGGACTTAATCAAACGATACATTGTATCATGCGATGAGGAACAAGGCAAAGACATTATACTAATCCTCAGCAAAGGTGGTGAACCTTCCTAAGCAAAGGCTAAACAAAAGGGATGGGGGTAGAGGTTTTCTTTCAGGAAAAATAAACGTCAGTTTTATTTTAACTAACTGTAGTTGGGTGGCCCTAAAAAGGGCCGTTAATAAAGCAAACGGATTTCGGCTGAGTCTCCGTTGCTTCCATCGTCATAGTAAAGCATGCCGCTTCATTGTCAGGCGCTGATGGTGTCTTCGCTAAGGCCGGTGTGCAGTATTAGCGGCTTCTGTAGCTCCTTTCCTCGGTCAGGTTAGAGGTAGGGTAAGAAAAAGCAGGCTTGAATTTATAAGAATGAGGAGAAACAATCCAAGAGTCTCCTTTTCCGAATAAAGGAAGTTTAAAAATATTTCCATTTAATTGACTCGTGTGGGTAGCATTTTAGTTCATCTGACAATTCACTAACTACCTGCGTATCGATACTTTGAGAAGGAAGTGGGAAATCAAAGACATTACTACACGAAGTGAACCTTCTCCCTACAATAAAGATTGTGCTGTCCGGTCTTTCTATGATATTTCTAGGCAAAATATTGACGTGTCCCTCAAAAATACTACGTTGTTCGGTACGTTTCGAGTCACCTCTAGATGCTAGTAAACAACTTTCCCTAACTGTTTCCCTTGGGTAGCTTGTGGCCATTCAGGCTCATTGAAATGCTCTTGAGAAAGGACTGGCTTGTTAACTGTCTCCACTTTCTCGACCACACTGCTAACTTCTCATACAAGCGTTTTACAACTTGTTCCAGCATAGACGTTTTTGTCTTCACTAATTTTTTTATAACTTGCAAGTAATTCTCGGCCCAGTAGCCACTCCAGACAGGAATAGGTCCAAATGTCTCGACGTCAACAACAATATGAATAAGGTCGTGCAAGTTATACGACAAAATATGTTTCCAGAAAATCGTTAACGCTTCCTCAATAAACTGTTTCAGTAAATATCTACAAAAAGCAAAAGTTCCGGGCATGCGGACTGTTTCGTTACGCGATAATAATCTAATGCCAACAGATTTTATGGTACTACGCCTTTTAAGACAACTACGGCTAAATAATCCCTAAACATTTTGTGATGGCGTTTCGTTATTTGTGACACGCTGTACAATCGCACAGGTCAATAAAGTGTGCGACAACAGGCACGAGCCTATGTCGACTTTAAAAAAAATCCCTAAACATTCTAAATTCTGTCGCTTTTTAGCGCTTCAATTCATTTAATCCTCGTGGTTTACTAGAAAAATTATGGAACGTAAGGTCGTAAAGCTTTTCAACGATTGGTAATCTTGTGAACGGATCCATTTGAAAGGTTGGCTGGACTCTTGACGCTCCGCGTTAGAAAACAGTAATCTTTTCGTGACACCCAGATCTAACAAGTGAAGAGACTCTCTCTGAAAACCTAACACCATATCTATTTTCAAATCCTCTACTACATTATTGTCAAGAATGTGATGTGGCTTACTCGGATCTGCCTCCACGCGAGCGCGAACGAGGCGTCAGTCCTTTTTTCCGTGTTAAGTTAATTAAGGACAACACTACCATTCACAGGTTCCTCTTCAATTTAAATAAAGGTTGTAATACATTTCTGGCACGACGTATCCACCATGAGAGTTGACGCCCTTAACTAATGAAGATGCAGGAGCGTCACATATAAAAGCTTGGATTCCAATCCCTAGTTTTAGTCCCTCAAAACAAAACCCCTCTCTTTCTAAATTGCGTGCCTCCTCAATAAAAGGTTTCAGATAATCGTTAAAATTACTCGGCTTTCCATTCCCTGTGTACAATCCACATACGAAATATTTTAAATAGGTAAATTAAAAATCGTAACTAAAATGGGCCTAAATCATGCACCACAAATTTTCGCCATGGGTAAGCCGTCAACGTTGATATGAAGAAGGAGCGTCTCCGGTATATCGGTAGTCACAATCGTGTTCAAAGCGCGTGTCAATTTCGGTGCCAGCTTGAAGTTGTAGTATTTCCCCCGCGGGAGGTCTGTACTTACAAGTCGGCGGATTGTTTTCAATAACGATCGAAGATCCGCAGGTAGAAATGACAAGATTGAAACTTCTCGCAAAGTTTTCAGTATCGTATCTACATGTGTACGAGGTACACCACAATCCATAGTCCAGGTTGCAAGATTTGAAAGCACTAACTCTTCTTCTGTCTGTAACGGAGCAAAATAGCTCCCAGAAATGCGTAAATGTAACAATAACTTCTGCTAACCTTCAATAACCTTCGTAGGTCTAAACGCATAAGAAATAGAGCGAAGATGGGTATCTTGTGCCGAGATCATTTTCGGGTACATATGTCGACACTCTATAGAAATAACTATTTTGAAGTAGGCCCAGTTTGACGTCACAACCAATGGTACCGGCAGAACCATTTAAAAGGAGGCCTACTCAAGAAGAAGCGACACACACACAGTACTTTCCAGTAAGACGACAGGCTCACACACGGTAATACCCCGAAGCCAAACACTACACGACCAACCTTACTTCCCCCGCTTCCCGGATCTACAAGAGCCCAGAAGCCTTCTCGTACGCAAGCTTGATCCCCGAACATAGTGATTCCCCGTGTACTTGTGGTTCAGCAATAAACGCTTTGAGAGAAACACACTCTTATCCCTTTTCCCCTAATTAGCAGGAAATCACCTGTTACAAGTGGTGGCAGCGGTTCCGAACATCCTCCGTGGAGACTTCGTTAATCCAGTAACCGAACTACGCGCACTAGCAGCAATCGTAAGTCAATTTTTCCCCACAAACAAAATGACTGCAGTAACGTCCTCAAACGACCTTATCCCTTCACCGCTTCCCAACTGAATGACATTCTGTCACCTTTAATTAATACAACCCTAAACTTTCACACACTGCACTAGATAGGGAAATGAAGGGTAATTTCACGAAAGGACTTCTCCCACATTTGCAAAGATACTTTTTAAGTTCACAGCCAGAGACATTTAAAGATGCTGTAACAATTGCTGCACGTGAAGAATCATTTGATACACTTATTACACAAAATAACCCACAAACAGACATTTCAATGCTGGCTGAAGCTGGAGCTGCACTTGCACTTAGCAAACAGCGAAGCAAGAGCCGTACGCCAGACAGGACTACCGAAAATAACAAACCCCATCACAGACCTTACTATAGAGAACATAGCAGAAGTCGCGAACGTCAGAGTCCACTTCACAGAAACTAGGCCTAATTATAGCAGGCATCGCTCCCATAGCGATTCCCGTTCCTCCAACAGCCGCGGCTACGACGCGTCTAAAAATAAATTTAGGCCGCAACGTGCTTACTCTTAAAACCCCTTAACAAACTAACAAAGAAGAATACAACCTTCAAATGGACATAACAAAAAACTCAGTATTTAACACACTAAAAGAACATCTTGTTAATAGCCCTATTTTAGCATACCCAGACTTCAGTAAAGAATTTATCCTCTAAACTGACGCCTCAGATACAGGTATAGGTGCCGTACTTAGTCAAATACACAATGATAAAGAAGTAGTAATAGCATATTCTAGCAGAACACTACAAGACACAGAAAGTAGATATTCAACTGTAGAAAGAGAAGCTTTAGCAATTATTTTTGCAGTTCAACACTTCCACCCATACTTCTACGGAAGACGTTTTAAAATAATCACAGGTCACAATCCTCCTAAGTGGCTTATGAACAATAAAGACAGTTCTTCTAAACTAGCCAGATGGTCTCTAAAACTACAAGATTACGATATGGAAATAGAGTACCGTCCTGGAAAGAAGAATTGAAAAGCTGAATCCCTTTCCCGAATTCCCGTTAGCTCAATAGATAAAATAGAACCCTTCAATATTAACCAAATCAAAAATGTACAAGCTAGCGACCCCATTTGCAAAAACATTATTCACTACCTGATTAACCAAGAACTTTCAGAAGACTCACCAAAACACCCTTTTTGGTTATATTCCATAGAAGATTATTTCATAAGCGAGCATTGTATACTAGTACACATCGATACAATCAAGAAAAAGAATACAATTGAACAAATTGTTGCACCAGAGTCTTTAAAAATTAAGATTAAGAACGTTTCTTTTGGCCAAAAATGTACTCCGAAATCAAACAATACTGTAAATCTTGCGAATCTTGTGAACGACACGAAAACGCAACACTTACTTCGCCTGCTCCTATGATTTCCCTTACCCCAGTATCAGCACCAATGAAAAGAATTGCTGTCGACGTTGTAGGCCCTTTACCGCATACTTATAGAGGAAATCGTTACATAGTAGTATTCACAGACTATTTAACTAAATGGCCGGAAGCTTTTGCAATTCCGGATCAAAAAGCCGAAACTATAGGAAGAATTCTTGTAGAATAAATAATTTCTCGAAATGGAACTCCTCGAATACTCTTGTCAGACCGTGGAACTAATTTCATGTCCGAGCTAGTAACACAAACATGTAAGCTTTTAGAAATAAAACAAGTACGAACAACAGCTTTTCACCCACAAATAGATGGTTTAACTGAAAGGTTTAACAAAACACTAATATCATTACTTAAACACTACGTTAACAAGTCTCAAGAAGACTGGGACTCTTAAGCCTAGTGTCCACTGCAGGTGACGGGGTGAAATGACGGTCATTTCGACGAGATGACGATGACGAAACATACACAGAGCGATTTCCACTAAAAGTGACGGAGACAAACAAAGGGGTGTTGCTTACGGTGAAAGTTGTTTTGTTTTCAAACACAAAAATGATGTCGAGTGAGGATATCTTAGGTTTAGTTGCTATTTCTGGCCTTTTCATGTTTTATTTATTAAAAAGCTATCAAAATTGTTTTAAAAATATTGTAAATAAAAAAGTTGAGCTTGTGAATGTTAATAGACTCAAGCCTTGTAACGAAAATAACTTGATAACAATTTAGACACCCTTAAGTGACACAACTAACTCCCCACAACCAACCAATCTTAAACTGTCAGACCACTACCGCTAATACCAGCTTGACCGACTCCTTTACCACCGACACCTCAAATGCCAAGCCCGAGTACACCTTTCTTCTCTCATCAACACCGAACTCCCTTACTCCCTACACCCAATATTGTTCCCCCAGTACCGGGAACACCTCAGACTCCAAGAAGAATAAATAAGTCAAATATTTTATATCCTAATTTACCGAGACCCTCAGTTTCGTTAAGAGATAGGTCACAATTACGCCGACCAGCGAGGTTTCAAATCTGGGCACGACAGATTTTTTATTTGAACAAATACATAGCTAGAGTGGAAAGCACTAATTATGATAACGCTTCGTAGATGGCCCAAACTCATTCCCCATACTTTTTATGCCTGCCCATATTGCTGGGTTCCCTTTCACCGCGCTGATGCAATTCCGCATCTAACTGCGTGTAGGAAACAGGTGTGCCAGATTTTCTGGAAGCCACACGTTATGGTGTGTCCATACACTAACGCCCACCATATCCCAACCCAATTCTTCGCTATTCGACTCGCTAAAACAATTCTATACTATTGTAAAAGAGTGGGGATAAGAGAAAAGGAGGTGAGGAAAAGGTAGGTTGGGATAGGCGAGTTGGCGTTACTACTACACGGGTTTGCGTGGGCAATAATGTATTTGCGATTCACACGAATTGAACAGGACACTAGGGCCCAAGAAGTTTGGTCACATTAAGTTGCACTGGGATGACTGCACAAATTAGACTGCCCTGATTGTCTGTATCTTGGGAGCGGGCTTAACAGTTCTGAGACGGTTGGACGGATGCAATAGGAGCAGAGGTGTAAGATTTCTGTTTGCGGTAACGGTGAACTATGCTGAGCTGGCTGGCTTGACCGGAATGAAAGCTTAATATTTCCCTTGATCCGCTATTTTCTATATGCGCGTTCGGCTGACTAAGATATTTCATTCTACTTTCTCCCACTGCTTTACCTTTTATTAAATCTTTTATTTAACCGTCCCGTAGTTGAACGATTCATTAACAATCGAAGGAATTACTCCATAACAATAGCCTATCTTAACCATGTCGCTCCTAACATAGTTCACCGGGGGTCGAACATTTTCAAGGATAACGAAACAGATTCTGAACAGCATTAAACTGGGAATTAATAGACTCTAATAAATTCTTTTCAAACTGTGTTACGGCGGCGAGTTCAGCTTTTAGGTCATCTAATTCCTTCTGACTGCAGGTGTTCGTAGTTCGGTCCTTTAGGTACTTCCAGGTTTTGTAGGCTCCAATGAGGAAGGATATTATAATGACGGCTATTGCAGATAGTACGGCTATAACGATGTTCATGAAGGCGGATGGCACGGTTTGTTTGCTTTCTTCCGGGTATTCGGCGAACAGGTTTATTTATTCAGATAGGGCAGCTTTCATTCGGCTCACTTGAACGTTCCAGTCGTCCTTCTGATCCATCTCGCTAAACAGTTTCTTATACCTAGGCATGTCACTCGAGCTTAGATTATTTTTAAACAAGTGGGTAAGCGGTTGAAACGTGACGTTAGGGGCATCTAGCACAATAGGCAAGTTCTTCAAGTAGGTGGCCGGTATGGCGAACGTTTGGGCCAGGAGAGAGCAATTCGGTGGTAGGGTGAACGAACCGATTCCGGTAAGTTCAATTTTCTTTTCTGTAGCTCGACTAGAGGAATTAAGTTGTGGGCAGATCAAGGTCGTTTTTTGTATCGTGGGCTAGGAGAACAACCATTCATGGGTTCCAGCGGGTAGAAAGGAAGTTTGTCTCCGACAAACTATTTAAATGTCACATTCAGTGTCTATCTCGGGTTTGTCGTCTAGGAATAGTGCAATCGTACTAGATTTGGAGCTAGAGTAGCGTATTATAGGGTTCTGGACAGAACACCAGCGTTTGTCGATGTTAATGCAGTTTTGGAGGTTTTCGGCTTGTAGTTCGATGAAGTTCTTTCGGTCGGACGACACCGCTAAATACTGGCATAGTATGTGTGTTTGGGAGTACGTGTTCGTGTCTGCGATAGGGGTTGGAAACGGAACGATATTGTAGAGTTCGAGGTCTTGATTGTGCGGTGCTACCATGATTTCGATAAATAATCGTAGACCGTTCGCGGTAGGGGCTGATTTTAGTTGTGCGGTGGAATGCAGTTTCCAATAGTTCTGAATTTTTGAATATGTCATGATCTTCCATCCTTCTGGTAATTGTGATTCGATTTTTTGAAAGATGGGTATCAGCTTCGAAGGTGGAAGTAATTGTTTAGGTAGTCGTCCAGATGCGATTAAGGTGAGGTCGTCATTTAAGTACTGTAGTATATTATTCACGAAACGTAGGGTTGCTTGAGTTTCTGCGGTGGCCGTGGTAAGTTCAAGAATCTGTGTAGTTATCTTGTCTGTCACTTCCTTTTGAGTTCTTCCTTCAGTGTTTATTTCGTCTAAACGGCGGCTAATTAGGGTTATGGCTTCGTTAAAGTTATTTATCGTTGACCGGTCTTTAAGGATTTCGGCGTGCGCGGTTTTGATAACGGAGACTTGTAGTTCCTGAACGTCGGCCACACTGTTCAATTTCTTAAACATTCCGTCGACTCTGTCGTTGATGTGGGCAATGTCTTCGTCACTGGCGGTTCCAAAGAGCATATTTCATACCTTACTTCCGAAGGGTATTAGGACGAATCGTTTTGTACGGCTGTTGATACAAATAGTTCTTCGAATGTTAGTCAATTTGGTGCGGATGTCGTCGTAAGCCTTAAGCTGGCTTTACACTGGCATGCCAGCGTGTCAAAACACGCGACAGACGACAGACAACCACGGAAAAAGAAGAAAACTCGACAGACGCAGCTTGACAGACGCAGTCAGACGAAGTTGAGCGCTGCTCTACTTTCGGCTTCGACACAGAAACGACAGAAGCCCTTGCGCAAATCACGGATTAGGTAAGCAGGGCCTTCTTCTGTTGTGGTGGTGCAGCTTCGCTCCTTTTTCAAAATTATTTTGTGTGAAGGCGGTTTAATTATCAGAACGACAGAAAAAACATCCTAAAAATGACGTCAGTGGAAGAGAAACTCATAAACTTAGTGCGGGATAATCGTCATCTGTACGACAAAAGTGACAGATCGTAACAGGACTCTATTACGTCTGAAAACACGTTTCAAAACAAACTTCTCAAAGCCACACCCCTGGTGGATCGCTGAATCATGTGAGCTATTATGTCAACAGTCCAGAGTAAATAGAAAGCTGTCACGCTGTCCGTGTCGTGACGACATGACAGACTGACATGACAGGCCGACAGCACAATGTAAGGCCAGCTTTAGAGAATAGTAGGTTCTCTCGAGTGACTGAGAGGTTTACCATGGTAAGGAAGTTCTGTAATTGGGCTGCAGCGGGGGTCGTAGATCCAGTTGTCGGGGAGTGGCGTTCGATTTAATGTTCTTCTCGGTTGTGGCCGGTTCGACTGGTTGGAATGTCCTTTGATAATCGCCTAGGTACTTCACGATGGTGTCATAAGGCGTTAAATCGACGTCAGCGACGATGGTCCGTTTGGAATTCGCTATCGTTAGCGTTTCTTTACATTGAAATACAGAACCGACGGAAAAGCGGTACAAGCTGGTGTCCAGTCCCGTGATGGACGAGAGCGTAATAAGGAGTATGGCAAGGAATGCTCCTATACAAGATATACAAGATGGTGTAAAAAATTATTATTTAACAGTTATCAATAATTAAGGAAACATATGCATTTATTTGATTATTGTTTGCGAAGGAGTACCCTGTTTACGAAAAATCTATATTGATATTACTTAAAAAAGTTTAGCTTTCCTTTCAACTCACAGGAGTGATAGCATGTCTCTTGAACAGGTTTTGGATGCTTTCCCGGGGAAGAAAAATCGGCGGACAGATTTCATGCTGTAAAATTTTACATTTCCAAGTTTCACGTTCTTTCCGTTTGGCTTTCCCGAATTTTTCAATAGTTACAGAATAGTATGTTAAGTATTTTTAAGTAATATATTTAAAAATTGTAATTACTAGTCTTTTAAGTAATTCAGTAGTTTTATTAGTAAACACTTCAATTATTTAAGTATTCTGGTACTTTGAGAAGTAATATCAATATAGATTTTTCGTAAACAGGGTAATCCTTCGCAAACAATAAACAAATAAATGCATATGTTTCCTTAATTATTGATAACTGTTAAATAATAGTTTTCAACACCATCATTAATTTTGCATGTCTAGAAAATCTCCTCAGTTCTAAAAAAAAATTACCCCCCAACCCCCAAATGAAACTCTGGATACGGCCCTGGCTATAAGGCGCCGTTCCTTAAGGCCCAGCCGCACTAGCAGATTTTTTCCGTACGTTTTTTTCCCGTACGTTTTTTTCCCGTACCTTTTTGAAAAGTTCGTCCAGACTGTTCCGCATTTTCCCTTCGTTGCTCCTCCCCTTGCTCCTGCTGGAGACAAAACAATCCCACGTGGACTATAAAAGACCTACCTTTTACATTGAATCTGAATGTATTAATTTTCCCCCTACTTTACCATTAAGTTTTTAGCAAATGTTGCTTTTAATATAAATAAAAAACAAATTTTAAAATGTTAAAAGGTTGTATTATCGCATCGTGTTATTTCATTACACCATACGGTGCTGCCATGTTAATGCCCCTTCACTCATAAAGTAATCTTTACATGCGTCTCGAATGCTATTGGCATTTCTTGACGCTTTTTTCCCGAAAGATTACCAACATTCCTTAAGCCATCAGTTTGTACATCTCTCACAAGGCGTGGTCTATCCCTAACATCTGCATTTTCTCTGTCCGCATTTTTTTGATTGCAGTAGCTATCTGTAGAACTCATTTGTAAGAAATTGTGCAGAACCACCGCAGCTTTCACGATTGCTTCTACTCTCTCAATTTTCGCTCGTATGGGGCTTGTGAAGATCTGCCAGCGGCCAACAAGAATTCCAAATGTATTTTCAATAATTCGACGAGCTCTAGATAATCGATAGTTGAAAATTTTTTTATCTTGCGTAAGGTTGGATCCCGGGTATGGTCATAACAAATTCTCTTTCAAGCCAAATGCCTCGTGAGTACAAAAGGAAGAGTTTTATCCGAAAATGGCAAAGTCCTCGGCTCAGGCCAGTCAAGCTCATTTGCGAGAAATTTTTTCCCGAAAGCCGACTCCCTGAAAACCGTACTATCATGCTCTCTTCCCCAAGCGCCAATGTCGACCATAGTGAATCTGTATTTGGCGTCACAAATCGCCAAAAGGATCAAACTAAATGT
>JAHZNP010000743.1:0-38728 GCA_020615345.1 Triops cancriformis
AATATTGCAAAGGAACTGTCGGGCTAGCTTCTTTCCCTTTACCAATTTGGGACCAAAACTGTTTGGCTATCGTCGTGCAAAGGACGAGTGCAAGAGAAACTAGTTTGACTTGGAAATAAATATTATATTAATAAAACAATTGTAATTGCATAAAAAACGCAGCCACCTTGATGTTTCGGAATGCATTTTTCTTTCAACTAGAAGGAAATATTTCATCTGAAAATGGTTAGTCATAATAATTGAACAAGCCGTTTAATTGGGAAAAATGTATTTAAAATTCCATTATATATAATACCCGCCATATTGTAAATAAAGTCACGTGATTTGCCTCGCAAGATCCCTCCAAGTGGCCATATCCCTAAGCTTCCTACCATATACATAGTAACAGTCACTTCCATATATACACGTAGATGTCTATTTCAGGGAACGTGAATACATTACACCCTGTTGTCTATTTTCGCCGGAGAACATGTTGAAGTAAAGACAGAGGTGCGCTGTGCCCCTGGCGGAGAACGTGTTGCGTACTGTTATTATTCTTATCAGCGCCTCTAGTGGCCTGAACCAGAAAAGCGTACTTGATCTGCTCCGGAAAAAAGGCATCATTTACTCGCTTCATGGTACCTCTATGCTTTGAATGAAATAAATGTTGTGAATCACTTCAAACACTTTGACAAAGTTCGTTGAAGTTCTAATTAATTGTAATGCAATTATCTCTAGGGCTGGTAACTAAACGGACTTTTTCAAGAACTTTTCCATTTTTTACCCAAAAAGTTCTCAATATTGCTTTGTGTGTGAAAACCAAACAAAGCATGAGCACGATGAAAACAGTTAGCGATAATGTTGATATGAGCAAGAAAGTTATAGTTGCTGTCACGCAGATGTGTTCCACGTCAAGTAAGGATGAAAACTTGCGCGTGTGTTCTAACTTCATTGTTGAAGCTGCCAGTCAGGGTGCACAAGTACTCGCCGATGTTACTTGTCGTACAATGGGTTAATCATACTATCCTTTCTTTGTTTTTAGATTATTTTTTTACCCGAGGCTTGCGATTATATCGCAGAGTCACCTCAACAATCTTTGTCGCTGTCAGAGACACTTGAAGGTGTGCTTATAAAGAAATACTGCAAACTGGCTAACCTTCATAAAATTTGGATATCAATTGGTGGTTTTCATCAAAGGGTAATAAAGAAAAAAAAAGAAGTCTCCCAGATTGAAATGTAAAACAGCGCATATCAGACCGGCAATGATACTAAAATGTACAACGCACACGTGCTGATTTCTTCAGAAGGCCAAATCGTAGCCACGTATCATAAAACGCATCTTTTTGACGTCGAAATACCAGAAAAGAATCTGCGACTTAAAGAATCCGACTATATTGAAAAAGGTTCAACCCTGATGCCGCCTGTTGATACACCGTTTGGCAAATTAGGTTTAGGCATTGTAATTACCGGCACGGTTTCTGACTGCAGAATTTCTAACACTTCGTGGTTTTCTAGTGCTATGATATCCGTTTCCCAGAATTTGCCAGTAACTTAGCTAGCCAAGGTGCCCAAATCTTAACTTATCCATCAGCGTTTACCGTTCATACTGGCAAAGCCCACTGGGAGACGCTGCTGCGAGCTCGAGCCATTGAAACGCAGTGTTTCGTAGTTGCTGCTGCACAAACTGGTCAGCACAATACCAAACGAGCATCGTACGGCCATGCCATGGTATACTTGCATTAGCGAAGTTTGATAGTAGGTGAATTTTTTTGTTCTTCAGGTTGTTGATCCTTGGGGTGAAATTCTTGCCGAACTTCCTGAAAGCACAGGGATAGCTTTGGCCAACTTGGATATGGACAAATTGAAACGAATCCGAAGAGAAATGCCCATTTCAGCTCACAAACGTACCGATTTATACGGTACCTGCCAGTCGAACCCTTCTCCAGCTGCTCCTCGGCAGCCTTTACCCAGAGATGATGAAGTTTTTGCATTTGGCCAGGTCCGCGTGAAGGGCAGCGGCATTTTCTTGAGAACTGACAGCACGATTGCTTTTACGAACAAAAAATGCGTTGTTGTTGGTCGTATCCTTTTCTTGCGCTTAACTTCATAAAAAAAAAATGCTTAGTCCATGAGGATCGTTTCCTTAACCTACAATAGATGTCCTGATAACGCCGATTCGCGTCGTGCCTTTACTAGAAGACCTGACACCAGTCGAGGTATCGGACCTTTTTCTAACCGTCCAGAAAGTGGAAAAGGCTCTGGCCAAGTACTATGGTGTAACGTCGTCCACTGTTGCTGTTCAAAACGGACCTGAGGCGGGACAAACTATCAAAGTAACTTTAATAAAATTATACAATTATGTTCTTGACTACGCTGTCGTAGCACATCCACGTTCATGTTCTTCCAAGGCGTCACGGGGACTTCGAGGCCAACGATGACGTCTACAGGCACTTGGCCCACCATGACAAAGATAATGGTGTAGGCGAATGGAGGGATGAAGAGGAGATGGCTAAAGAGGCTGCCTTATATCGCCCACTTTTTAATGAAAACCAGTAATTGTACGAGTCCATAATTTGTTTGTATTTTTATTGATTCTTCCTTCATCACTAGCTCGCCGCTTCGATAGTCACTGACGCTGTGACGTTAGTCATCTTCTCTTGTAGGCTAACGTGTAAGCTTCCATCGCTACAAAAACAACATTATGAATTTTACTACTACTTATTCAAACAAACCTTAACGCGTGAAAATTGGCCGCTACGGACGGCGCTTCCGGCAAATTTTTTAATTCCAACTAAGGGAGAAATACAATGATTATGAAATCAGTATATGAGGGAACATAGAGAGATTACCTTGCCCAAATCTTTTTCTTCTTGACCTATCATTAGAATAATCGTCTTATCGCCACGGTGTATAGGAACCGGTAAACTCACGCGCAAAGGCAAAGGCGTATGAGCCGGGAAAACGGTCTGTACTTCATCTGCTCCAAACTAAAAATGAAATCTTTAATACAGATTTAATCTAAACAATTAAACTTGTTACTTTGGCCCACACATCTTTCGAAATTACAGGGACCGTAACAGAGCTCTGCTCTTGAGACCACGGTTCAGTAAGTAAAGAAGCTTGAGTCGCGGCTCCGACAGCCAGAACTTCGTCACCAGGTATAGACGTCAGGAGCTCACTGTTTGGCATAGCATCTCGGACTGCAGTTTGCAAACGCGGAATTTTGGTGGTTCCGCCGCACAGAACGACCTAAACCATGTTTTCATTACAAATTCCTTTTTCGCTCTGGATTGTCTATGCATTACTTTGTTAACATCGGCAAGTGATAGATTCGCTTGAGCAGCAGCTTCGTGAAGTGGCTCCAACAGTTTGGATAATAATGGTCCCAATAGCATTTCAAACCTGGCGCGCGATACGTTTGAACTTAAATCTACCCCTTCACATAACGATTCCACGAAACAATGGGCAGTACCCAAGGTAGATAGGACGTGTTTCACTTCTTCCGCAGCGAGCACTAACTTGGAAAAGGATCGCTTGCTTTCCTTGGGATCCAACTTCCATTTGCTACAAAAAGGACATAAATACAGTTGCAATAATATTAAAAATAATAATCATGCAATCATTGTTCTTCTTTTACTTGAAAAACTCTTCAGCTAAAAAGTTGGCCGTAATTTGTGTAATCTGTTCGCCTCCAATGGGTTTGCGTACAGAGGACAATATCCTATACATGCCTCCTTGGACGGATACCAAGGTAGCGTCTGTAAAAACGCCGCCCACATTGAAAACAACGGCTAAGACTTTCTGATGTCGTTCTGGAGCAGATTGACCAACATTATAGCTCAGTAGAGCGGCAGAGGGTTCGCTTATGACCTATTCGAAGAAATGATTAAGGCGACGAGTAAATGTGACTAAAAACGTACTTGCAAAACGTTGTAGCCAGCTTTCTGGGCAGCTTGGCGCAGCTTACGTCGCTGTTCAGGATTAAAATACAAGGGCACTGTAATAACTGCTTTAGGGGACGTTTCCGACACGCCACATTGGTGAGTCGTGATTTCTACGAATAAAACTGTTGTAAAATACCAGAACGACAGATGTGAAGGGAGTATATATACCAAGCGACTTCTTATAAATAATTTTGGCTGCTTCGTCCGGCGAGACTTCCTTGGTAGATTCCCCCACTTCTAGCATAAAAACGGGCTCTCCTTTTTTATTGGTTTTTGCATTCTTGCACGCGGACAAAGCTTGCTCATAGCCTGGAATTGTCGACTCCAAACCAAGCAAGGACTGGCTTTTGGTCACTGAACAGTTTGCATGCCGAAATAAGCCTTGTTTCGCAGGTAGGCCCACAGTCTATAAAACGGACTATGCATTAGATGCTCACTTCGCTGAATACTACTTCTGATGCAAAGCGAATAAAAATAAGCAAAGACACTTACCACTTCTTCTTCTAGAAATGTAATAATAGCAGGCGTAACACGGTCTCCAGCATCGTTAGCCACTACGTCGCATTTACCATCCTGTTGGTAAATAATGATATACATATGCACATTAAAATTACAGACAACGATAGTTAACGAAGTTTATGAAATGCTTGTCTTTCACTACTAACAAATATAATTAGTACATATCAATTTTAACATCAGTATTAGGTTCCTCAAATATTAAATAAACATTCCGTAAAAAAATTCAGTTATAATTCAAAGGCAAAGTAATTATTATTACATTATAAAGTTTATCTCTCAAAAAAAAACTCGAAAATTGTAAAGCAATGATTTCATTAGAAAAACTTAAAAATTCCTAGTAGATCTAAGGACAAGATGACAAATGAATAGCTAAAAAAAATCAAAGAAAAATATGCAGTAGCTAATTTTGGGATCGTTCGCTTTCACATAATGAAATGTTTTCAGCAGATTTTTGTACTGAACACTGTTCGGAGTTTTCTACTGTCAAATACGGTATCCAGAAAGGTCCCCGAGGTAATTACAAAGTATACCCAAGACACTAGACGATTACCTTGTATATGGCAGTTGAAATAGTAGTGCAGCCAAGGTGCACACCAAATGCTACTCCAGACATACCGCTATTAGTAACGACAAACAGAAATCACAGTCAACTTTTGCTTTATTTACAAGCCACGCGCTCACGACCGGGCACGGCTTATATTATAAACAGAGGGCGGGATTTCTATGTTCTCCCTAAAACGTTGGCAGTGCTACCAACGTTTAAAAAGGAGCGGGAAAATTGGATCACGCCGAATGTGCTTTATTCACGGCAAGTTTCACTTTTACAGTAGCATTATCCAATCTTTTTTATTATTCTTTTCAACCCCATCACAACTCCATTTCATGAGAATCGACGTCCACGTCAGCCCATAAACTCGCTACTTGTCCAGCTTTTTGCTTCACTTCAGGAGTGGGATCTCGTAGCAGTGCTTCGACTCGGGTTTTAGTTTCGCGTTTCAAATTCGAAAGGAAGATGCGAAGTTGTGGATCATTACATTTTTGAAGCAAGACTACTATCACATTCAAGGCTTCTCCCCGCACCGACGAAAAGTTGACATTTTCTAATCATAATTTGATAACAAGGGATAACGGATATACTTATAATTGATTAAGTTTACCAATTCCGTGAGCTAACGCTGGCGTGAGCAAATTAACCAAAATCTTCGCCGCATGCTCTTTAGAGTCTGATTCATTCAAAATTAACAGCTGTTCCATGACTTTGCCTAATGCTTGGAATAGGGCCACCTGCAACTGTCTGGTTCCGCCCTCTTTGATCTTGACGCAAAAGAGCTCCGCTACTCGTTCATAATACTCTGCTACGAAAAAAAAAAAATGGTTTACCATTATGGCGATAAGAACATTTGGTCGCTTACATTGCGTTTTGCAATCGCTGGGAAAACAATTGCCTAATGTTAACAACGCGACTTCTTCAAGTTCTAAATTCCGCGCCCGTTCCTCTTTGTCTTCCATGGGTTCATCCTCTCCTGCCTCTTCCTCAGGAGGCTGCAAAATAGGTTCCACCAGCTTCCACACTTGTTGAAACCGGTCTTTCTTCAAAGCTCCTAAGACTTGTCCGGCGACAAGCAAAGCGTGTTTTTTGTAAGCGAGTGCTTCTTTCCTCGCTTCTCGTAATATGCATTCAACAATTTCTTCACTCTTCGGTTCTAATCCTCGGCTATCCCAATCCCTAATATTTCACACTGTATGCATTTTACAACACCGATAATCTCTAATTACCCCGGGAAATCACTGCAAAGGGACGTTAAAGAGTATAATACGTGCTCTTTTCCTTCCCATGTTCTCCCTTGGAGACACTGCAAGATACTTTTCAAAAGTTCGCTCCTAGCCGAGTCTTCCAAACGACTCTTTAAAGTATTTGCTATCCCAGCGACTGCAACACCAGCCTGCAAAAAAAACGTGAATTAATTACACGCAAAAAATATATTTCGTTTCCTACTTGCGCTTTAAGAGGCCAGGAATCAGAAGACAACGCTGTTCGCAAAAAACTGCTGATTTCTTTCATGTGCATTTGTAAGGCGGCTTCACTGGTAGGAGCGACTTCTAACCATAACTCCTCCCAAGTCTGGGCCAATAACTTGTCTTCTGGTGCAACTACTTCCCCCTTAACGTAATGTTTGGCTAGAAAAATTAACGGCAATGACAAATGCATATGGCGCTGGATGACGTCAGGGCTGTGCCGTTGCATCGCTGTAAGTGTACTCAAGCAGGCTGCTTTCATCGCCCCATCCATGCTCTCCAAGTACCAACCTTGCAAAGTCTGCAAAAGTTTGTCTATACTCGACTCCTTGGCGACACGCGCTAAATGGCCAATAGCCAAAGCAAATGTTTTCTTCAACGCTATGTTCCTATCACTTATTCCCCGTACCAAAGCGGCCAGCAGCTTACCAACATGCGGCTGGATTAAAGCAGGTCGCTGACTGAGTAAGATCATGACATGCGTCGCACCTCCGCGAACAGTCAGGGCGGCACTACCTTTGACGCATTCGTTCAAGGCGGACACCAAGCCCGGGTACACGCTCTCATCAGCGAATTGCAAGCACTGTAATATTGCAATTTTTCAGTGTGACAACTTCAAGTTAATCATTTTTCAGGAAGAAAACTCACATATTGAAGTGTTTCGAAATAGGAAGAGCTTTTCAAAGCTGCAATGCGCGCGAGGTCAAACTTCTCCTGGGTAGCATGCTGGTCACCCAAGCGCACACTTAGGTAGTTCAAGCTGTTTTCAGCCGCTGCTGCACCTTCTAATAAAGCCACCACCAAGGCAGGCAAGTGTGGACGCGTCAAAACGCCAGCTGAACGTACAATCTTCACGACCGTATCCAAACTATATCAAGACAAACGTTTTTTATACGCGATCATAAATTCAAGAATAATTAACAACGACAAAAAAAACTAAAAAAACGAGACGTTAGAAAATTAAGAGTGATTTAACCTTGTGGTATGAACTTCTTGAACTCCACTCGTGATCCCATCGCTAAGCAAAATGGGCAAAATTATTTCGATGACTCGTGCTCCGCTTGATCTGGATTCTTCCACATTTACCATGGTTACGCACGTCTACAAGCACGCTCCATATCAGTATACCGATAAAAAACGAATCGAAAAAGATTACTTTGCTGAGCGCTTTTAATGCGCCTTCGGCAGCTTTGCGTACAGACTCTTTAATATCGTCTTGTACCCGAAACAATGTTCTCCACAGTTCGTCTAAGAGATGCGTGACAGGTTCCAAAGTTCTACCGCGCAGGAGCTCAGCTAACCCAACGCAGCACGACTCCCGCACACGCCACTGTCGATCCGTTAAATGCACCAGCAGATCTTGCAGGATGGGCTGCAGGTACGTGTCGAGCGTCTTGTTGTTCTCTTTCACCAACGAATGCCAGATTTCGGACATCGCCGCCCGTACCTGGACTTGCGGGTCAAACTGATATCGAAACAACTTCGGAATGATAGCCGGCAATACAGGCTCTAGTTGCGCTCCAGCTCTAGCAGCTATTGAACTAAATCCGAAGGCTGCTCCCTGTCACACATTAAAATGTAAAACTCAAGTTGATCAAAAGCACATCGCACCTTTTTGGAATTCCACATGGCGTTGTGATTAGCAAGATGCATAAACTTGTAAATTAAGTCAGGTTGGTTCAAATCTGTCGCTAAGGAGCACAACTCTTTGTACGTGGAGAGTTGTCCACTAAATCGAAAAAGGGGCACGCTACAATGTGAAAGAGAAGATCGTCTACATGAGACCTACCCGATTGGGCTTTTGCCTAAAGCTCCCTCTTCAAAGACTTTGGTATCGGCGGAAACTTGCATAGCAGGCCGTTTGCCAACCGTCAAGCAACCCATTAGTTCGTCTACCAATTCGCGTTGCTGTTCAGGTGTCCCTGAGTCGTAAACAAGGGACAATGCCTTGGAGCTCACTTCTTGGACGAATTCTGAGACACAAACAAAACTATAATAACTTAAGAATTTGAAATGTGCTGTGTCTAACCATTGCCTTCCGCTAGCAAATTCATGAAGGCGCGTTGAATTTTAGACAGCTGCTTCGCTAACTCTTCCTCGTTTTGACACAGCTTCACTAACGAGAGTAACCATACGCTGCAACACTGAACGTCAGAAGAAAATACGTTCAATACATTTCTAAGTTAACTTTTAATCGTATCCCTTACCTGCTTAACTAGTGGGTGAACTTTTTTCACATAATCATCCAACAATGCGTTGAGTAGCCAAGCTATGTGGGATTGATCAACGTGAACGGGAAGGACCCAATCCGCTTCTGTGACAGACCAAAGGTCCCGCGCCAGTGGGGATCGGCTTCCTAACGCGCAATTCGCTAAAGTTTCTCCCAAAGTGAAAAGTAATTCGATATCTTTCGCTTCTTCGGAGAATTTCAGCAAGACCTCCATAATTTGACGTCTGTGTGGACCGTCGTGGCCTACACAGATAAGTCCACAGGCGCGCGCTGCTGCATCTCTCAACCTGCTACTCAGCTTTACGTTTTTGACACAGTTAAGCAAAACTTCCGTCACAGCAAGAAGCTCCCCCGTAATACATTGCAAAGCTCCACAGCGGCCCATCTCTCCGACTGCAATGATGGCCCCCCATTGCAAAAATGGTTCTTGACAGTCCAATAACCTTCTCGTATTGGCTACTATGTTGGTATCGTTACTGCCCGTTCGATGCAGTAAATGTTGTCGCGCAAGGGTGTACCCTTGGGCTAGCACCACGCCTTGTTGCGCTTCCAGAGTCCTGTCTTTACCCCAACGGCCCAAAGCAGATAAAAACGTTTCCACCTCTGAAGCAGGCAATAACTGGACAACTACAATAGCAAGTAGCGCAGCTCCAGCTTCGCGCACGTCTTCTTTCGTGTGCCCCAGTAATGTCTGGATTGTTTCGACATGTGGCTGGAGTAACGGAGACAGTTTGTCAGGTACAGATCCCACAACTTCCAACAATGCGTATAAAGGAACCGCACCCGCATAACTGGGGCTGGATAAAGCTTTTAAAGCTAATGAGATGTAATCGGCTAAAACTGGTTGGTTGGTTAACTGCGACACATAATCGCGCGCTCCCGAGGCTATAGCTTCCGATTCCTCCAGCAGCGCCACGTAAGGGACTAGGCCTCCGCTATGGGCTAAACAGAGCCTCAGGTAGTTCAGTAACTGCGAAAAGGCGACAGACAATACAGTAGAATGGCGGGAAGTTACGCTAAGGCAAGAAGCATGTGGTAATTTCTAGTAGTTACTTGATTCAAAGAGTCTGCGCTGCAGGTCAAAGCTTGGTTTGGTACACTAAGCTTCATTTCACGCACCACATGGCCTGCCATGTCACAGAAACTCGGAAGAAGTGAAAGATTGCTTTTCTTTTCTTTCGTTTGCTCAATTTCTTCGTCAGACTTCGGTAGGGACGAGTAAAGTAGTTTCACCGCTTCTTGTCGTACTTCAGGCTTGCTACGTACGAGCACACAATTGTAAAAAACAGCCATAAATGTGCTATTCATTTGTTTGATCTTTTTACTTATCGCCTGCTGCCATTAGGAGTAAGTAGCGCGACGCGGCATGGGTATGACTGTACACATTACCCAAGTACTGAACAGCTACACTTCGCAACTGCCAAATTTCTGATTGCATAGCTCCTTGTAGGAGTGCAAGTAAAAGTTTCATATGCTCGTCTCCTAGATTTTTCAGTGGGTTCATAAGCATATGCAACGCCTCTTGTACTGACATTCTTGTCTCGGCATCTTCCTAAAAAAAACATTCTTAACAGATATAAAACATGAAAAAGAAAATCTCCATACGTGATTCATAGCACTAAACAGAAGCTGAACCACAGACATATCCTGGGTGACGCAACTTGGTAAGCGTTGGCCAAGTTTACCCAAACCGGTCACTGCAGATGCTTTAAGTTTGGTATCCTAGTTGGCAACACGACAGTATATTTATGTAAAAAGGGCTTACATTTACAATAAAATGGAAAGTGAAGTTGAACGGTGCCTATTTACCAAAGAATCATCCTTCGCCACTTTAGTTAAAGCGGAGAGGTACAAAGGAGCAATAGCGACCAAGCGAGCTTCCACGCAACTACAAAGAATTTTCTGAAATTAATAGGCAATATTCGCGTAGAGAGATAAAACATACTTCTGAATGACATGGTGCACAAATTGAAGAGCTAAGTGTTTTAGCTTGAGGTTACTCAGCTCACCAAAGAGCGACTCGAAAGTCAGCTGCAGTGCAGCAGGCATAGCCGATGCTGCTGAGCGTGATTTCAGCAAATAAGCTAGCAACTTTAACCGCAGCCGAGTGCAAGCTGGCGTTCGTTTCTGATCTGGTTTCACGTGGGCGTCTTTCGTGGGACCACTTCCCAAATAAACTGCATACAATTTGGCGACAAGACTAGGAGATTCCCAATTCGCTACTCTAGAGGAAATTTACTTATGCACTGGTCACACATTAATAGAGTGAGCTAGCTAATACCTGCCAATCTTTTTTAAAGCTGAATCTGCAACATTCGCTACTGTAAAGCGAGTATCGGCAGCAGCTACTATCAGATGAACGAGAATGGATTCTTCAGGAAAGATTCCGCAGCATAAAAATCCCACAGCACTAGTTTTACAGCGTTCTAAGTCCTCAGCTCGCCAAGACTCTTCTCGACTTACTCGCTTCCAGGCTACTTCATTCAAGCCAGGAGGCGGAGAAATAGCTTGCGTCGGTGTTTTAGGATAAAGTATCCTGGATGATGAAAAATCCTAAGATTCGCACGAACTTTCTACCAATTTAAATTCTACCCATAAGGAAGCAGCAGGAAATCTAACATGTACTCAAGTATAATATTCATGGCTGTTGGTTTCTCCGCTAGATTCAAAGGCCACGGCTTCGAGTTCAGGTCTTGGCGGAACTTCACGTGTTGTAATGCGGATGTTAGCAGTTGAAGAAAACTTAAAGATCCCAATTTAGCCCTTATACTTACTCAGGACTTCAAATCTTACCTGTCCTGATGCGGCTGTGGAGGCTTGCTCTCAAGGCACTGAATGAGAGCAGGAACGAGTTCACTCTGCTGTTCAGGTTTTAAACGTGGAACGCCAAGCTTGATGTAAATCAGAGTGAAATTCTAAAGAATGAATAAGACAATATGAATATAATAGTAACTGAGGCAGGCTAAAGGATAAAAAAAGTAAACACCCAAATAATTTAGCAAATAAGTTAAAGAACTACCTAAAATGCCTGTAAAAGCTCTCTTCTTTCTCTCACTCACGAAAATGTACTGATAAAGATTCCGTTTTGCAATAAATGTAACCGTCAATAGGCTAAGCCTACGATGGTTTCGAAATAATAAAAAAACTGAGGCAGGTCAAATGAAACTTACAGTGACAAAAGATGTGCATGTGGGGTCTTGGTACTGCTCAAATAAGGCTTGCAAAGGGAGCTGAATATTTGGTCTACTTTTTACTCGTTTGTTAATGTGAACCAGCAACTCCATGACCTAAAGGGAAACGACATGAGCTGTAACATGTGACCTGTACTATATTTACATGACAGATTTACCTTTTTCCTTACACCTTCTTGCTGGCTACCTAATTTGAGAAGAACGGGTGGTAGGAATTTTGTTATGGCAGACTCGAGCTGCTCGTCACTCTCAGCACTGCCCATCCTTATGAAAACTCGCTCTAGTAAACCTAGTAGGAAAATATGAATTAATTTCCATACTAACTATTTCCTCGTCTTTATACTTACTCAAGTCATCCATGATATCGTCCTTATTTTCGCTTCAACTTATAACACTTATGACTTGGTATAAACCTGCCTACTCACCCAAGTTAAATTCATAACAAACACCAGTGTCATCTATGAAATATGTTATTGTGAATACGGCATTTTTTTACCTGTAGTAGTTTCCTAAAAATACGGCTAGATGGCTGAAGTGACTTTAACATCAAGCAAAATATCGGAACGCTTGACGTGTCCGTAACAATTAAGTTTGCCGAAACCAGTAGAACCCGACAATAAATGGACGAGGTAAAAATTTAATGTGTTCACCCTCAAACTAAATTTTTCTTTAGGTAAAAATTCAGGAAGATGCAAGTGCCAGGCTTCAGTTTCAAGGTACCAAGAAAAGTACATTTACGTTACTATTAAACATTTCTGTTGGTTATAGACTTCAGCCTTAGCCCGCCATCCGTCCCAGTTCGACCAGTAGAAACACAAAGGGCTCCTAAAGCACCAGGGAGCCAAACGCATAATTTTACCAGTTTCCCCGATTCTGCTGTGGATGATGACGACGGCAGTCCTGACGGCAAGGTAGTAAATCTTGATCATGAGAGCGCACCTCCTTTGAAAAAACCCTGCTTAATGCCCTTAAGTTGTGTTCCTGTATTGTCACTCGACTTGGAATTGCCCGTACCTTTGAAACGAGCGTGGGCTGCCCAAATCACTGAACCCAAGCATACTTGCAAGATTATACAAAGTCTCACACAACAGGGTACTCCGAATCCGTTTACCCACCTAAAGCGAGTCAAGTCCACTAAGGTTAATGCCAAATCGAAAGTTGAACTGTGGGTTCTCGTAAGTTTTACCGATTCCCATCCCACTGCCGAAATTTGTCTTAACAGCTTGGATCCTAACATTCAAGGTCTACTATCGCCCACCAAAGAGTGGCAAAATGCACTGGTACCAAGTACGGCACCGCGTACCCGAGTCCAGTACGACGAATGCATGAAGTACTGGCCATGTAATTTCCACGCCGACTTCTTCACCGAAAACCTCCTTTCCGATAATTTCCTTTCGACCGAAGAGATTTCCGTTGCCTCGGAATTCTTACGACGAGCTGTCCAATGTAAAACAACCATAATTGCCAAACAGGATAAGATCCTAGCTGAAAGCTCGTTAGATCCGTCTCATCCTTTACAACACGGCTGTATGAGAGCGTTAGACACGATAGCTCGGAACCAAGGGGGCGGGGTTTGGTCCAATACAGCCGCCTTGTCACCCAGCGAAGATACTGATGCTTACCTTTGTACAGGCTATGATGCGTACTTGCAACAAGAACCATGTTGCATGTGTGCAATGGCCTTACTTCATAGCCGAGTACGGCGAGTTTTCTTTGCAAGACAGAATCCTTATGGTGTCCTCAAAACCCAAACTCGAATCCATACTTTGCCAGGGATCAATCACCGATATTTGGTTTTCTATTGCCCTGTAGACTCATAGCAATACAGCTGTCAAGGAAGCCTTTTATCTGAGTTTTGTTTTGTTATTTTCATTCCATATCCCTTTATTCTGTAAAATTTAAGATTTCGCTCTTTTCCATAGGACAATGCAGGTGGGAACACAGGAACAAGCAAGTTCTGGACCTTGTCCTTTTACCAGCAGTTCTTCGACGTGGGTACAGATGACGTCGTGGCTAGGTTGACTTGGTCGATGGTGCCAAGACCCTCTACTCCGTTTTTACAACAATTTTTGCGACCCAAACCTGATTTGTACGGCCCTGTATGGGTGGGATTTACGCTAGTCTTCTTTATAGCCATTATGGGCAATGTAGCGGATTATTTGGGATCAGGTGGTACTGGTTCACACTGGAGATACGACTTCCAGAAAGGTGAAATTTTTTTCTTAAAAAAAATACAATTCTTACACAAGTTTAATTGAATTTGCAGTCTCTATTTCCGGAACTTGCATTTTCTTATACGGTTGGGTTTTGCCGATGATGCTTTGGGGATTCTTGTGGTGGAAACAAGAGAAGGGAGTTTCTTTGTTGGAACTGCTTTGCTTGTACGGCTATAGTTTGGCCATCTACATTCCAGTTTCGATGCTATGGGCCATTCCAGTTCCCATTCTTCAGTGGATTCTCGTCTTCGGAGCTGCAGCCTTGTCTGGCGCTGTGCTTGTAATAGCGTTGGGACATGCGTTACGTGATTCCTCTGAAAAAATTCGTTTCCCTCTGCTGATCGTAGTTTTAGTGTGTCACTTGCTTCTCGCTGCCGGACTTCAAGTATGAAAGCAAACATTTTTCTTTATTTTCATTTTATTTTAACGTCTTTGATTTATTAGCTGTATTTCTTCGGGGCTTCGTCAAACGTTCAAGTATCGCAACCTTCCCTAAACGTCACCAAGCGATCAGAAATGCCGCTCAGTGCTTTGAACCTGGAACAACCCTCTTCTGTGCTTGATAAATTAAGCAACGAAATACCAAACTCGCCCGAAACGTTACCATTTATGAAGGCCACATTTTCTGAGCAAAGGCAGGAGTCAATAAACGCAGGTGTTGTTAGAGTAGGTCTGAAACCTAATGTAACCGAATTGCATCCTGCCGTTTCTAGCAACGGGTATACTGACCAAAGGCCAGCAGTAGTTGCAAATTCAACAAAACACTGAAATGATAAGCTTGCTTTTTTTTGTACAAATTGGTGATTGGTCCTGGGGGGTTTTCAACGAACACAGTAATGACTTGCACATTTGTATATGTCTGTGTGGACGTAATACATGTATTGTTACCCAACCTTTTCCGTCTAATTGTCTGGACCTAGCGTCCGATTAAAGCTTGGATACAGTGTGACCAGTTTTGCATAGCGGCTGGTAATGCTTGATCGCTAATTCTCGACCACAACAGAAGGTCCGCGATACAAGGGGATGAACCTACCAAGAACCCATCGCTGCTAACTCTCTTTTCTACTCTATTTAACAGTTGCTCCAACTTAGTGCAAGTTTCAAGTTTGTCCATCCAAGCATCAATACGGGCGGAATGCAGCCAACCCAGTGATTCGTAGACTATCTTTCCTTGTCCATTGTCAGTAGCATAATGCTCTAAGTAACGCGCAGCAAACCTAATAATGCTAGCTTCGCCAACTAAAGTGGTAACTTTACTAGAAATGTGCAGCTCAGGTTGAGCCACGCTTTTCCAAATCCACGTGATTCTTCCCGCTGATGTAACCGGCGAATAACTTAAGCTAGGTGCACTGAAAACCTCGCCATTTTGGGTTACAGACGAATGACAATGTGTCGAGAGGGTTAAGCGAAGACTTCGCGCTAGTTGTGAAACTAAGTACTCCAAAGCCTTGGGGGGCTTCGCGGGATTGGCAACTAATACGTAAGTGCAATAGCCATTGGCGATTGGAACAGATAATTTGGCTTTTAGCTGGTATAAGTCCGAACAAAGCACTTGAATACGATGGCATATCGTATCCAACTTGGACGCCAAGTCCTTAATCGTTTCATCCTCAGACTGTTTGTCTTTGCCACCGTGCCTAAACCAGACTACGAATTACTACTAAACGTGTGAAAGGGAACGCAAGACAACATACAGAAGAGACAAGTAGCCTGCTCTTAAGAAAATGTGAACTAAAAATAAAGAGAAAACCAAAAAAGTTGCAAAGCTTAACCCTCAAAACTGTATTAATATTTGCATAAATAAGGCAGTTCAGTATTACTTGTCCAAACGGCAGATTGGGTTACTGGCCACCATATCAAGGTTCACTCTTGGGCCTACCAAATCCCGAATATTATCATAGCCGTACTTAATCATGGTAGGCCTAAGAAGTTCTTTCATTAGTAAAGAGAACTGACTGGATAATCTTAAGACCTACCGCTCCAGAGACAAACCCCATGCCGCGACGACCACATCTTCAGGTAGCCCCATGGGTAAAAGCATTTCGGGTCTAAAAAGGCCTGAATTGCCAACTTCAACCCATTTTTTCAATCCCGGGTGGAAACTGAAGATTTCCATGGAAGGTTCCGTGTAAGGGTTGTAGGCAGGCTTGAATCGCAATTGAGTCATGCCCAATTTTTTGAAGAAGGAATGAATAACCCCAATCAAATCCCCTAAGGCCAGCCCGTAGTCTGCTACGACTCCTTCAATTTGATGGAACTCCGCTAAATGAGTAGCATCCAAAGTTTCATTACGAAAGACGCGATCCACGCTGAAATATTTCACTGGGCGAAACGTTGGCTCCTAAACGCATGGCAAAATATATCGGATCTGAGACTACAGGGTACGGAATATTACCTGAGCTAGTTTGTAGAGCATGCGGGCACTAACAGCAGTCGTATGGGTACGTAACACGTTCTTCGACGCCTCATCGTAGCTCCATTCGCACCCGTAACCTTTGGACCCAAAACCTCCTTTACTGTGGACAGTCTCTACTCTTTTGACGTAATCTTGGGGCAGTTTTGACATGTCTGTTTTGGCTGGTTCACTGAGGAAGAACGTATCGTGTGCATCGCGCGCAGGATGGGCTTGAGGTTGGAATAACGAGTCAAAATTCCAGAAGGAGCTTTCAACGAACTGATTCGTGGGCATTTCAGTAAAACTAGGAAGATGTTGAAAATAGTGAAATTAGGTTTCACGCTTCTGATATAATTTTACTCAAAATACCCCATTTCTAAGAAGATTTGTCTGAACTCGGCCCGGACCTTTAACAAGGGATGGAGATGCCCGGCAGGCGGTGGAAGACCTTTAGCTTCAAGATTATACGATTTGAAAGTTTTGGTTTTCCATGAACCGCTGGCGATCATTTCTGGGGTTAGATCAGTATCAGGCTTTGAGATTGTGGTCGTGAACTGCTCTCCCGCCTTCAGCGAATAACTTTTTACAGTTCTGAATTTCAACGTGAAAAAGCGTTATTGCAGGTCCTTGCTCTTCGACCCATAATATTTACATCTCTTGGACGAGTTTTCTTTTCTTATATTCTTGCCGAATATTGTCGGGCAGCGGAGTGCCTTTCTGTAGCTCTGAGAGCCTTTCTTGCACTTCGTCTCTGATGGAGGGGACTTTCCTCACAACTTTTGGACCATTAGGCCCTGATTTATCCACTGCAATCCAACCAGCTACCATAGCTTTAGAAAAGCCCACTTTCGCGTTGGGAACTGATGCCTAGACCACAAGACAAGGAGACTAATCTACCAAATCACAACTGAAGTTGGCAATATTGCAAGAGTTACCATGATTTGCGCTTGGCTAATTCCTTCAGCAGGCACAGCGTTATATACCAAAGCTTCATGACTTCCTTTAGCAACTACTTCCTTTCCTTCATCAGTTAGCTCCCACTGTGACGAACTCTGCAATTCAGCTTTGATAACCTAAACAATTCCACTTGACATATTGCATCAGCCTTGTACTTCAAAACTTTTACCTCTCCTAGGCATTCCAGACTCTTTACTGCTCCCACAATTTTTTGATGATCTTCTTGCCATTTAGAAGCAAGGTCTAAAGTAGTCACTGCTCCGTTATCGGCAATCCATGCTAAAATTCTTTCTGCTAATTCGGATGCCATATTTCTGAGGGAAAATGTCAACACGACAGCGCACGCTGCGGATATGTTGTCTACAAGAGAAGGCTGAGTTGCCGCACGGGTCAAGAATCGATTTACATGCGCTGCTCTCGAGGATAAGACAAGGACTCCAACATGCAAGGTATGCACTTTTTAAAAGCATGTGTTCTTCGCGTAAATTTAATGTCAAATTTTCCAATGTATGTAATTTTTCGAAGTGCATCCAGATTTTCACTGTAAAGGGACTTCAGCAACAACCCGCTGAGCTCTTCGTAATTCGTAAAATCGAATCGTAAAAGCTCAATAGGCAATTAATAAAAGTGTAGAAGACAAGCCATAAGAGAAATTAACAATTCCGACTAGTGTGCGCGAATTAACAAAGTATGGCTTCGATGAGGGAGGGGCATTTCTAATTAAATCACCATACCTTCAACGTCATATTTAAAAAAATCTGAAAAGAGACACAGTGCACAGGTTACGGCCTTTCACTGCTGAAGGCTGTCTCTGGCTACGTCACTGGCTTCTTAACCTCTGAGAAAGGAAAATGCCGCTGGAGCCTCCTGTCCTGATAGTATTTTTTTACCACTGCTATACATGTACACCCATTTTTTTAAAAAAAAATAATGTATACCATCGTAGGCAGTAACATATCCAGGATTTCATTTCGGGGGGGGGTCTTAATATGCAATTTTTTTGGACACTTGGTCATTCCCCTGTCTTCCCCATTATAAAATAAAAATTTCGGGGGGGCAGACCCCCTGACCCCCCCCCCCTGGATACGCCACTGATCGTAGGCATCTGCCTGTTGATGGTTGCCTGTATTCTTTAGATTTTTAATTACACAGCGATTTTTCAACTTTGAACGAAGGTGTGTACACCCATTCCCTCTCCGCAGTGTTTCTTGAATTGTTTCGTCTATTGCCCAAAATTGCTTACCAGTACTATGTTACTTTTTACCGACTGTTATAGTATTGAGAAATTTATTTAAGTAGTATTTATATTATCCTTTAATATTTCAAGCACCATTTTGACTTCTGATTTTACCGACTGGGCTTTCTGACCGAATGTTCAAGGAGTTGTGCACCCCCCCCCCCCCCTCGCGACGCTCCTGTTACCAGCAAGTTGTACAGTACATTATATGGTGGTCGGAAAGTTGCAAGATACATGTTTTTATGTAATGATAATTGCCATATTACGGACCCTGAGCATGACCGAACAGTGAAGATTATTTCCACAGTGCTCCTTGGCGAAGTTGATCGTTTGCATGGTTCCACCAGGGGCCACATGCGGGGAAAAAATTGGAAGTATTACAAGAAATATGAAGGCTCGCTTTGCTGTAATACTACCGAGCAGGGGCAACTCCCTGAAGTCGAAGAAGAGTTTCCAGCACGGGATGTATTAATGACGTGCTGCAAATTGGGAACTCCCTACTTGCTCGGAAAAGTTTACTGCCGCGTTGCCCACGGGTGTTTTACCGAACACCAAAATTTTGCAAAATTTCCGCATGATGTTTTTTCCAGTATATGCCCACTCATGGACTCACACGAAAGCCAAAAGTCTCCCCTCCCATTATGAAGCGGATCTATCCGCCAAGAAGCATCTTTGATTTTTTTATGCTCTGCTTTCTTCGGTGTCCACAAGACGCTATCACCGCTAGCAGGTCTCCAAATAAGCCCTCCTTGATGAGTGAGCATCACAGATACGTTTTCCGTCCACTCATTTCTATTGCAGGCAAAAAAGGTGTCCACGAACTTTCTGACCACTCAATACGTTAAAAATACTAACTGTATAAAATACGCATAATACCTGAAGAAAGATGGGTAAGATAAGAAAGCAATCATAATGTTCAAGCATTGTGTTGTCTTAAGGCAGCTCCCAATAATATTTTTAAATTCTTTGTCTACTCGGCTTGAACGCTGCTCAGTGCAGCGCGAATATTGCCGTTAATGTCCGGATATGCCTAGTATAATGTAAATTCACTAGCTTATAACACACGTATAGAGCAAACAGCTCAAGAGTTAATTAGAGGAGAAGGTTTAATCGTGGCCCCTGCGTTAAATTTGGCCAAACGCATTTTTAGCTCTGTTACGTACTATTATTCACTGTCATCTATAGGAAACTGTTCTCCGAACTGCTCTTGCATTTTATGTGAAGTTGGCGTTAATTCTGTTTTGTGGTTGAGTTACTTAATTGTAAATATTACGCGCTTGCTAGACTTCTTAAGAGGTATGTATATAAAAAGCCATTTTTAGAAAAAAGTGTGCAAGTTAATAACATTTTCTACAGTCAGAAGTTTAGTTTAAGTATCAGGCTTCTCAGAAGTATGAATATTATGCAAAACTTGAACAGTATTTATGAGGTAAGTTCAAACTGTTAAAAAATAGTGAGTCGATAAATTTGGCCTAGGCAACGTGGTTTAATTTTCGCTCACTATGCTCAGTGTGCTTCTCGCGAAGAAACAACCCACTGCCACAGCGGTCGCGCTAGGGGTCTTTCGAATGTTTTTGTAGAATTTGTGTGTGACTGCTATGTATATATGAAAACATGTTATTCTTATATGACTGCTATTTATTTTACAATAACAATATCTATTTTATGTGTTACAATGATTTTGTGTTTGAGAATAAACTTTTTCGGTTGGACTGTTTAGAAATATGAAATCTTCTTCTGAGTTTAAGTGATAAGCTCTATGAGTACGTAAACCAAATCAATACATACAAAATTACTTTACATTTATTGTTTCCCTTTTTTTTTAACTCGGTTGTTGAATGCGCTAGTAGCCCTTTCCTCAGGTAGGCCAAAGTTAGACCACAGTTTCAAAGTGCCGATTTTGACGAGGTTCGGGAAAATGGCAATAAATAAATTCACGGCGACTTTCGAAGATACTGTTACTCAGATACTGTAGCTAGCATCCATGGGCATCTACTGTAGAGTTTTTTCCTTCTTCGTCTCATTTTTAATATTTCTTTACGAATAAATAAAAATGGTGTGCCAAACTTAGACCTTCTCCTCCATATTCATTGTTGACCACAATGTGTTGAGGTTTGCCACGTAAGTTCAACAGTTATCGTAATGAAGATATACATCGCAAACACTGGTACTAATTACACCCTCGATAAGCAGGATTCCTTGAAGGAGAGTTTTAGACTACATACAATTACATTAGATTTACGGGATACATGAATGCTTATTTATTAATTGGTTTGCAAGCGCGTGCTGCAAACATTACCGGAAAGTAAGGCATTGTTTCGTTTTACTGGCACATTGTCACCGACAATTCTTTTAAAATTTTAACTTTGGCTTGGAAATATTCAGTTACTGAAGACGAAAGAAGTTTAACCCAATTTTGGCTCAGTTACCCAGGTTTGAAAAGTACTGCCTCATGGGAAATTATAATAGGGAATGACATGAAAACTTCATGAACAATGTTTCAGAATTCTAATGGCAGTAAAGTTTGACTTCTTCACATCACAGATCTACACGTTATGGTATTTTCAAAATAAATGTAAAAGAAAATATTCGGCACAGTCTAAAAGCAGTGCGGAAACGTCATGTATACGCTTGTGAAAGTTGGTGCGGTGGATCGAAATGATTTTCATACTAAGAATTCTTTGTCACGGAGTCACATACTTTCTTACCAAGAAAAACCTTTTTTTGCTTCTGCGAACAAGAAAGTCAGAAACTGTTTTTACGAAATCGTTCAGATTTTCAACAATGTTGTTCGGTTAGAAAGGGAAGAGTAAAAGCGACCTAAACTGCTGTTACCTATGGCAAAATTCGAACGACGTGCATGTAGTTAGTTTACATTATCTTATACAGTAAAAATTAAAGGTAATAAATATCCTTTATTCCTAATTATTGCTTGCTAAATCCCACAAGCGAAACACAATTATTAAACGTATGCAAAAGTCATAGCAGTATCCTTTTGATTGTATTGGCAAGTAACTCTCGTGTACTTATGTACAGTACAAGTGTCAATTAACGGCAAAGTGCAATTCCTTAAATATTGCAAATGTAAATACCAGGTCTGATTTCCTCTTGACCTCGTAATACGACTTGCAACATACGCGCCAAATTATTAGAATAGTTTTGTCTAGTAATTAGTCTACTAAAAGTGTCTTAAAAAAGTCTAACTAATGCGTGTCATTATAGTTGAAGTGCTCCTTTTAGGGATTCAAAATGTGCGACGTTTAACATTGCTAGTAGCAAACTCTCAGCTCACGGTTTGCTTGAATATTTTGACATGTAAAGGAATCTTTACGACGAGACCAAGTCGTTTGAATCTATACAGTATGTCACATTTCAGTGGAGTCCTCTTATAGGTATAGGCTCGGAGCCAGCCAGACAATATGCAGTTAAACGGAGTATAACTTCAACTGTAATCGCCTTGCACGGCATGATAGAGAACGGGCCCGTACGCTCAGCATACAATTAGGCGGATTATATCTTAAAGGGCAATGGACACCACAAATTCTTTTAGAGATTTTGATGGATTATTACTAATACTCATTATTCCAAAGAATAGAGAATTTCGTTTCGATTTTCTCTGACCAAGCCGTTCTGGAGATATTTATTTCCAAAGATTTGGCCTTTTCCCGCCCATGAGAAGCGTAACGTCGCGGGCGGGAAACTTTGAATTTGAGATTTCTTATTTTCCAAATATCGTTATTATTATTTCGCACCTGAGAAAAAGTAAATTTATATCCGGAGACTAAATTTTTCGCTCTTTTTTATAAGGTAAAGTTGTTTTTTGGTATCCATTGCCCTTTAAGACTCCGATAATCAAAAAAGTGGGCACACTGTGGTAGGCTAAATGGATTCGAAGACTATCTAAGAATGACGACTTATGTTTAAATTGACCGACACTGTGGAGTAGGTTAATCTTCAAGCTCAGTGCATTTGACTTGTATTATAGTTTTTTCGTAGACTTGAGATTCCGTGCAGTGCAGTGACCCTGTCAGTACACACATGCGAACTGTGCTCACTGTTTATGCGGATCTATTTCGTAAGCTATCGTTTACGCTAGTGCCATGACACGAAGCAAACAACAAACGATGATTAGGGTCAAACCACGATTTCGTTAATATTAAAAAGATCTCCACGTAGCTACCAACGTAAGAAGTAACACCGTCCTTCACTTTGGTTCCATATATCGTTGTCCAAATGGGACAAATTCACCATCATATTTTACAGGTCACTACCTCATGAGACAAGAAACCTAGACTAGATAGATAATGTGTATTCCAAGCTACATACACCAAAAACGTCGACAAAGTTTTACGAGCAGCTGGACATTTGTTTTTATCATTTTGTTTTGGTTCACGATTCAATGGCTCAGCAATCTTGCTAGCGAACACGCTTCGTCAGATTGACACGTTTGCTAGTTCAATCCAAAATTAATAAACTTTTATGTCATCAAATAGTACACTTTGTACAAAAAGCCTGGTCATAGGAGAATAAAGAATAAAATTCCGACTCAAGAATCTCTAATGGAGGTGTATCATGGGGCCCCAAGTCCCGTTTTTATTTTGCTCATTTATTGGATATAACGATTCTGTTTTTGGATGTTAACGCTTCTCTTTTACCTTTCGCCCAGTTCTTACAAGGTTGTTATGGCTTTATCAGATGAGTTTCAAGTACAATCTTGAACTTAACGAAGGGAAACTCTTTATGACTCTTCGTTGCTTTTTTGGGCTCCAGTGGTCCAAATGGGCGGGACAACGGTACAAAGACCCTTCGGACACAATTTTCAGAACTGTGCACGGGTACAGTTCAAGTAAATAGCTATCTTCAAAATAAAAATCGTGGATTTGAGTAGGCAAAAATAGGAGAATAAAAGACAGGCGGCTATTGCTGTGCATAATGACTCCAAAAGGAAACATTTTGAAAATTGTCACAGGCTTGCGCTGACACTTCCGGTGCTTGCTTGGATTTAACACGGTCAGAACTGAGAAGACTTAAAACAAGCATCAGTATCAGTTATTACACAACGGTCTAGGAAACTGCGGACCCACATTAGACTGTTTGGGGCAGTTTAAGGAATACAATAATAAAGGTGGGAAGAAAGTGTTTGTTCCAAGTGCATAATTTGACAAAAGAGAGAAACGTTTTCCAATAAATAAAGCATCTGCAGATTCCACAATTCTTTGTCAAATAGTTGGTTTGCATACTATTAAAAAGTTCCCGTAACTGCTACAGAAATTAAGATATACACGTGTGCCAGTTTTACTTCGCTTGCCAGGACTGGTAAAGATCCTTGGCAGGCAAAGACTTGCGTCTTGACTTGTCACTTTTATTTCCTTTCCTCTTGCCCAGTTTCCTCTGTACCCTCCCATTGTTGGTCACCATCAGGGCAGCACCGTAGCTCCCAGCGTCAGTTCACAGAATTTAAAAAGCGGGTCCTTTTTCATTATTTTCTCTCATTTTGTGTACGGAATTGTTAAAAAAGTTTGTTGTTCACATAACAACGCAACACTGACATTTGCCTTTTTTCTTGATCACCACGTGTTCAACTTGGCCTCCATCGCTAGCGGGTACAACAATGCCGTGTTGCACTTCCACAGCTCCTGGAGAGGGTGGCGCTTTGACCGGTGAAGAAGGAGAGATTTTAGGTGAGGCATTGCCGTTGGCCCCGCCTAGACTTTTGGTTGGGGAAGACACAGGCGAACTGTGATCTGGCACAACTGTCGACCGATCCACCACGTCTTCCTCCACATCTTTTTCGTGCTCCTCCTCAGTCGGCGTCATGGCGCCGCTTTTCGGCCGTAATGCATCTGAAATAGGCCGTCCTTCTTTAATGGCTTCCACAATCTCGTCCGCTTCTCGACTCAAATCGCCATCCGGACGAAAAGGGTTGTCTTGGCCCGACTCCGCACTGCCAAAAAGGAAAAAAAAAATTAATCAATTGGTCTTACAAAAGGATCTACTGTCTTAGGCATGATACTTAAAGGACTGCTAGAAGATAATACGATTATAATAATTCTCTGAGGTTCTCCTTGCGCTCAACAACCCCGACAAACCTGTTCGAATCCTCTCTGATAATCCCCCCTACCACAGAGTAATGTCCCATGGCCGCGGAATTCAAAACACTCTTGTTACCACTTGATCTAAGCTCGAACTAAGATTTGCATGGCGGACTTCACAAAATGCTCGCCAAAGCCAAACCAGCGTGTTCGACGCCGCTCAAACTTCCAACCTGCATAGAAGCGTGTCTTGACGGTATCGTCCTACATTGGCTATTGCAGTGCATAGCTTCAGACGAGGCCATTGAACAGCAAACTGTGCGACGCGGTATAGTGACGTCAGAGCGTCGCGTTCGTATCGATTAAGGATTTCTTGACGGCGGCTGCCGGCCGTGTTTTCTAGGCGCTTTCCTGAACGATGTCGCCTGTTAAAAGCTTCGCCTCTTTCTCCCTTCTCTACTAGACACCCCTACCTGTTACATTTCTGGCCAAGAACGCCCATTCCCCCCAAATCTGAATTACAGTTTATATGTTTAAAGACGAGAGACCCACACACCTCGGACTTTCAACTTCCAGAAGGTAGTAAACTAATCCTCCGTGAGTGGTCATTGCATTTCAGTTTCGCTTGTACCGCACGTTCGATGCTCTTTCACCGTTTTCAACACTCAATCGCACTTTCCAGAACCACGTAACTGCAACGATGCTCGGGGAAATCCACAACGTCAACTAGGCCAGAAGCTGCTCGTGGATCACTACAGGATGGGGCTCGGGCCAGTACCGGTAGTTTATTTTTGGGGGCAAAACTGAAACTGGTAGAGGGCTCATTGCCAAAACGTCAGCGGTGGGCTGTAGCTGTGCACAGGGCGTGGCTTTGGGACAATAACAACAGAGTTAAAATAGGAAAAAAAAGGCACGTCCAATCAATTAGCTTTAAGATGAAGACTTCCGGACCAGACTGGGCGAACGTGTGCTAGGGGATGGAGCTCCATTGCAAAACAGCAAAGATGAACTGAAATTGACTTCACTCTTCTGTTCCGTTGTTTTTTTCCGAAGCCTCTCCCGAGCGGACGGAACCAGTCCCTAAACTAGATTGCTTTCGCAGTCTCCTACGTACTTGCTCTGTGTAGTGCAGTACAAGTCCGTTGAATTTTAGTACCCTAACACGCCCACTGCGAGTACTCGGTTCACAGAACCGAGCGCGCAGAATTTCCGCGCAAAATTGGCGAGCCTGGGCGAAAGGTCACCAAACACCTGCAACTGGAATTACAGTACACGCGATGTTAGCACCCTTAGTGACATTGCTTAAAGAAAATTAACAAGGAGACTGCCACTTTCAGCTCCACATATATTTTAACCTTCCAAAAGGCAGTCGGAGAAAAGCATACAAAAAACTATTCCACGGCGTCACCTCAAAAATATTTCTTACAAAAGAAAAGGTCGGAACCAACACCAGGTGCTGTTGGTACGGACGGAATGTCCAGATACCACTCTTTGGCACATATCAAAGCTTTTACAAGACATAAACTGAATATAAATAAAACAGACACATAATAAAGATGGTATATGGTAACTAGGTTCTCGACAGCTAAAAGCACGAAAATTATCTTTTTTACTTCTAAGATTCGTGTTCTAATTCAAAAAAGACTAGTAATGGAATGTAAAAAACGTTTCTATTCTTAATTTTCTTTAAGTTCGTAAGAGTAATTTCTACTGAATGAGCTGGAGTACTAATTTATTTGCGCTGTTTTGAGTAATTAGTTTGTATATTTTCCTTTATGTCCAATCAATATACAGTGGTGCCCCGTTTAACGAACGCATTGTATAACGAGCAACTTGTACAACGAACTCGCGCGGGGGCAAAAAAAAATGACTCGCACAACGAACTCTTCCTCTTGCAACGAACTGCTTGGGGTGGAGAAATAAGTTTTAAAAAATTGGCAGTTACGTTTCCCTCTCTGCGCGCATGCATGTGACACGAGAACTTGGCTTCCGGACGCCAGTCAGTTGCTGCAAAATAGCCTGTTTGTATCTCTATATTTGTTTACCTATTGTCGTTGCTTTTTTTCGATTATAAGTGTTACTACAATGGCTCCAGAGGAGTCTGATAGCAAGAAGAATAGAAAAGTTCTCACGATTGAACTTAAACGCGAAATTATAGCCAAAAGAGATTCAGGGGCTATACTTGTTGCCATTGCTGAACAATTCGGACTGAGTAAATCAACCGTTGGAATGCTTTTGGCTAATATTAAAAATTTTGGACATTTTAAAAGCTCAGACAGACACATTAGACGGGTTCTTCAAATCAGTGCTGGCCAAAAAAGCAAGGCGGATATGTAAAAGGCAAGAGAATCGAAGATTCATGTAACATAGAGTGATATTGAGAGTCATTGTTTGGAGAAAACTGATTAATAAATGTTTGAGATATATTGGTTGACAGTCAGTCTATTTTTAGTATTTTCTTCCGATTTCTTAAGCCAACTTCTTCAGATTTTGGTCCGGGATCAGGAACGGATTAAAATGATTTACATTGAATCTTATGAGAAATAGCGTCTCTTATTACGAACGCTTCTTAAACCGAACTCCGTTCAGGAACGGATTAGGTTCGTTAAACGGGGCACCACTGTATTTGTTTCGTGACAACCGACATAGACTTTCGCCAGCTACCGTGGAAGGGATAAGAATTAGGGCAATTTCTTTTATTAAGGACTTTGATAGCACGGCTGAGGTTACGACTATTGGTTTTGCTACATTATTTTTGGGTTATTGTTGTAAATGAACCAGCTCCGGGGCTACCAGATTTACTTTCTATTGCTCGTTCCTGTGGAAGTGATTTTTTCAATCTTTTGATATTCGCGACGTAAAAAATTATTTGAATACTACACAGACGCCCTGAAAAAAATTAATCAAAGGAAAATGAAGACATCGTCAATTATATCAGAAAAAAATAATCTTAAGCTCAATACAATACAACGAGGAAATGTCGCAAAATTTTAGATTAAGTATACAGCACACATGTAAGACCTGAACTTTTACTTTAGCATAGAAACAGAAACTTATCTGATCTTGACAAATGGGAAAACTACCTAGAGGGGCACGTTAACCATGGTATTGCGTAGGAATGAAATTTATTACAAATCACTCGCAAGAGAAAACTTACATTTCTGCTATATAATCAAGCAGAAAAAAAGCCGACTCCGATACTTATTTACATCGAGACAACGGTCGAATTTACATACATATGGCGCAGTTGATCAGCACCCAAGTGCACAAACTTACATTTTTTGCTTTCTGTAAAAATCCCTCTATGTAATTTCTAAAGGTCGGAACGCCTACATGACTTGCATATGGAAAGTACCCTAATCCCCACCGTTGCAATGAGTAGGGTGGGGTTTCGCAACCGCGGGTCTCTGCGTGGGTTTGTAAACGCATGCTCGGAAGTGCAGTATTTGTTGACCCACGTCATCGCTCATGCTTCTTTGATCTCTCGTGCCCTTGGGGAACTATTACCACTACGGCTTCCAGTCACCTCGATATATTCTTTCCATAAAACGAGACGTTTTACCATATCAATAACAGCACTCATTAGAAAGTTTGTTCGAGTCCCAGTTTTACATAAAACAGCTCATTTTCGCTCCGCGTTGCTGCCTCGTTGCGTGTATGTGTGTATATGTGTGTGCTCTCCATTCTAACGAACTAGCAAAGGCATGGATGGAAATAGCTTCTGATGTCACGCTACTAGTGCTGTCTTCTTCGAGTCTTTTTCTAAAAATTTGGCTATCACGCAGCCACATCGTGGGAGGTTCGCGATTAACGCCAATTAAAGCAACTTGTTTCTCTTCCCTTACTCGTCGAAGGCTTTGCATTATTTGGGACTCCCAAGAAAATGTACGTAAAGCAGGTATGGTACCTTATTTGGCGGTCGTAGGCTGATGGTGTTGTCTCCTGAGCCATGAGGATGGTTGGGCTGATCAGATGAGTGCTCAGAGGTGTATATTCACTGTCGTCCGCTGACTGCTCCGAAGGTTCTGGCGAACTTAAGGTCAGCGGGCGTTCGGATTCGTAAAAAGTGACCCTTACACGGGACAAGGGTCGACTCACGCCAGTTTCATGACTGCAAATGAAAACACACAAAAACAAGATTGGGGTCAATTCACAATTTTATTCCCTTGAAAATTAGCCGAACAGTCCCCAGAAGTTCATGAGCACGTAGCTTGGAAAGCTTCGCTGCAGTTTCAAGCAAAAACGGAACGCTGTAACTTGCACAGCTTTCGGTGGTTAAAATTGATATCTATAAAAAAAAGAAGAAAAAATGCTAACGGAAAATCCTAGCACGACTACTTCGTGACATTCCTCAAAAGTTCACATGAAACTTAAAACAGTGAGACTAAAATAGAAAATTTCCCAGTCTCAGCACTAACGATTAACTCGCCACCGATGTTCAACACTGGGATTAAGTTTTCAAAACTTCCCGCGCTAACTTAAAAACCGTGTCTCATGTTTACCATGACGATGTAGGGGTAGCACAGGCGACAGGAATGCTGGCCATCCCGCTCGTCATCTAGACACGCAAGGATGGAAGCATAGCCTTCGATCACCGAGATATATGAATTAATCCCTCTTGGCTTGGGGCACGTTCACATGTTAAGCAATAGTGAATGCCTGAAAGGGCAAGTGTGTAGTTTGAGTTTACACTTTCACTTGTGGCCTCAATCTTTTAGCAAGCGATGCTTGGGGATAGCGTGATGACTACAAGAGATGCGACCTGGTTCCCGATCAGTGTTCTATGCAAATGATCCTCGGAGCTGAGGAGGAAGGGACGGGAAAGATGCACCTCGTCAGTTTCACCGACACCGCATTCGCGTTTGGCATCACGTCTTCAGGTGGTGCCAGCTATATTTACCTACATGCAAGCAGGGCATCTCTTGAAAATTCCACGCCCAATTTATCCATCTTTCGCCCTTTTATCAACTCGCTTCCACATCTTCTAGTCCGCTCCCTTCCCCCACAGCCCATTGACCAAGACAAGCTATCGAGTCCAGATAATGACAGATCCCCATAACTTACTTCTTAAAATGTTCAAGACTAGTTTATCGCATTGTGCTAACTCGTGATCTCTCGAAGCCTTCCCTTCACCGAGTCCGTACAACGCTACAACCAACGGCTTTTCGCCACTGGCGGCACTCGTGTCGATTTTCAACGAACGGAAGGGTAAGGTTTTTACTACAGTGGAACTCCGGGTTTGTCAATTTATGTGGACCGGTTGGTTGACATGCCGAAACGTTGACATACTCAAGACTTGACACTTTCTAGTACGAACAATTAGGTGGAAAACTAGAATGGTGGGCTAATACACAGAAGTAGAAAACGAGATGTACATTACTTCGGCTGCCATTTAATACACTTCAGTGCTTTCCACGAGATCATGAGAAGAAGTTGATGATGAAGAGCTTGCAAAAACCGACAGTAAAGCTTAAATTTTAAGCCAACGCAAGATAAGAATCCATCGTTCTCTAGAAACAAGGAGTGCCACAGCAACTAACATAACTGGGAGTTTCCATAATTGGTATTGACAAAGTCGGAATTCTATTGTATACTGAAGGTCACAGTAAACGTTTTCCTTTAGTGGACGAAAATATTCAGACATATACGTTGCCAGTTTCGAAATAACTGCTCGAATTTGCTGGCAATATTATGACAATTAAAAATTTTAGATCAACAATATTGATATTACAGATCAACAGGCAACCTCCCTGGAAAAAGTTCTTAATTACTTTGGAATGATTTGATTATTTTTGCCCTTGACGAACCACGAACCAATAAAAATGGCATCAACGTTAATTGGTAACTATCATTAAACAAGAAATTCCGGTATTTTTAACACAACTAATGACAATTGACAACTCACCAACGTAACTTTTCCATGCATCAACATACAAAATGGGAATACTGCGAGTAATACTATAAAATAGTGGACTAGAATCAATCTTACAGAAGCCCTCTTATTCAAGTTAAATTGAACCGAACCCTACGGAAGACAACCAGCAAGACCATCTGGAAAAAAGCGTACAAATATGCAAATAATCCACATATTGGATTAAAATATATGTGTATACAAGCTCCAAAAAAATTAAACAGTGATTTATGACGTTTTACTGAATTTTACTTTACATTGCATATTAGTTATTTTCCTTGGTATTGCTCTACGTATTTTCCCTCTAGAATGTGCAGTAGAACGTGGACTCGCGGGGAAAATTACAACAGTATCCATATAAATCACTCGCCGGTTCTACCTTGTGCCGATAAGAGGGCTTCCATTGTAGTAAATATGAATACAAAGTAGGTACATGTGTGGTGTATAAATAACTGTAATGACTAATTTATTTAGTCAAACAATTATTCTCTAGGCGAATTTTAATGTGTCAATGAGCATTGCGCACTGTAAGTCTAGAACGAGGCACAGAAAGCCGAGCTGTGGAGAGCGTTTTGCCGAAATTATGGCTGACTAAGGCGAGGCTGGAAAAGGGGGCTACTATTTTACGACTATGTTGAAATCGTCACCGAATACATTTAACGAGTAGAAACGGGATGTAAAAAATATCAGGAATCCAATGGAAGGAGTAAATTATTTTCCGTGCAAAAAAATCCACTGGATTTCACCAGATCCCAGTCATGCTTAGCATTATCCACTGATATTCGAATGGAGTGCTGTTTGGTTCCGCATGCCTACATTTCTCATTTCAGAACCTCCCTTTCCGATCTACGGTATTCTGGTTTCCTTTTTCATCTGCAATGCAAAACGGCAAGCTAGCTATCCTCGACGCGATTAAAGCTGAGCTCTGCTGACCTGGAAACCAGTGTCATCTCTACAGATGTTAGTTTGCCACCTAGTTTCTACAGTCTCGCCAACGTAATTAGCCTTTAAAGCTTCGCAAACACGTAGGGATGGCTGCTAACGTTTGGTGCATCTGAGTGGGCATACATAAATGTTTAGAAAGACGCGAGTAAGAAAAAGAAAAAAAAACGTCCGGAGGACGAATTAAAGGTCAGTAAATCTTCAAAAGCGCATGGAAAGCGCGGGCGTGGCCCACATGGATGAGCGAACCCAATATACTACGAACGCATGTGAAAGAGTTTTAGAGATATCCGCACGAAAATTGACAGTATATCATAGACAGACAGGATAGATACCGGGCGTGGCACTTACTTTCCGTAACCAACGTGGTATTAATTTGTTGAGATGAATCCAGAATTGGGTAAACGGTTTCACGGCAACGGGGAGCAAGTCACAAGACAAACACTGCAATAAAAGGCTCACTCTTTCACTCAAAAATGCCAAGCCGAGACAGAAAGAACAGCTGTCTATCGAGCGTTGAACGAACGCCGAAGCCCAAAGGCAGAGAACAGAAGGAATACGTTATTCCTCTTGCGCTTCTTTCATCAGGGGACTACTAGTTTGGGTTGGGTTTCAGCTTGAGAGCGCTAGAGGTCTTCACGACACTGCAGTGCGGCGGCATACAGGCTAAGCCCCCCAATGCCAATTCCAGAGGAGGGGAAAGTCCCGAAAGGCTACTGCGAGGGCGGAAGGGTGTGAGACTACTCAACGAATGAAAATGGGCTCAACCCGGACCATGATGCCATCAAGCGGCTGACCAAGAAGACTCTTTGAATTTGACAGTCAATTCACTTTTCAGGCGTACTTTCCTTAGAAGCCTTTTAGAGCTCGTGTCCTTGCGGTTTGTAGCTTTAAAATCGGCGGCGGCGGCATAAAAAATTGCCGTACTGACCACCGGAGAGTCAAACCGAATCTGAAAGTAGTATATATAGTGTAATCCCAGTTTACGCAAAATTCAGTTTTACGCGACTGAAAAATGAATAAAATTTCAATAGCCAGCTAGACGACAGAGGTCTTTGCAACGGTCGGAAACACGACCTTTTTCTCAGATCCTGTAGCTTTTCGAGAACTAAGGTCAATCGGGCTTGAAACACCAAGCAATAGAAACAGAGTCAATTGAAATTAATACAGGTTAAGGATTATTTTTTTAAAAAACTTTCAAGCTCTTTATCGAACTTGTTCACTTGCGTAATATCAATTCGCTCTGTTACACGTTGTTCACGCTAGGGAAAAGAAGGAGATAAGGTGCCAATTTACTAACAGAAATTCTCCAAGTGTGTCAATATTGCATTAATTTATTTTTTAATCGATGGTTCTATTTATTTTATTACATTTCTACTTTTGTCAGGAGCGTCGCGAATTTTTTTTGGGAGTGGGATAGATTTTATCGACTGTCCTACAATATTAAAATTTTTACTGACCAATTATTGAAACAGTTATTAAAGTCTCATTTATTCTTATCTAGTATTTGAGAATACCTTTTCAATTTACGAATTTTACAGACGACGACCGAAATTTTCCCGATTGGGCTTTCGAAGTAAATTACTGAAGGTCCCCCCCCCGTCGCGACGCCCCTGAGTATTACTGATTCTAGATATACGATAAACAACTCGATAAATTCACATCAGTGGATCAGAGAAACTGTTTGCATTCATAAAAAAAGTTTCGTCTCAATGGGGATAGGAATCCTAAATCGACAGGATTGCTATAAGCACTGTCATACTCAAGTACGAGACGCTATAGAGATCATTTCTTGCTATGTCATAATTAAGGTTAAAAGAAGGGACAACGTCAGGCACTCTATCAGCATACTGAGCAGTCCGCTCAGATCTGGCACTTGTGACTACTCATCTATCATAGAGATAAAACAATCTCTAATAGCATGCGAAAATCTAGAGTTCAACGAATAAATTTACGGTTGACTTACGCCAATCGAGTGGCCGCCTCGTCTTCCGGCAAAGGTGTGGAGGTGATCAGCGCGGTATTCCCACGAAGTGATGGTGTGCCTGCAGCCGCAGAGACCGGAGGCCGTGCCCTGCTGCCACTTCGATTCCAACTCGACCCTTTGTTGGGTGGTTCTTCCGAAACAGGACTATCATATACCAGGGTTTCCACCATGGACCCTTTCGAGCTTCCAAAAGAAACCCTACGTGAAAATAAATAAATATGTATTAAACAAAATTTAAGAGCGTTACAGAATTGTTTGTAGAGCAATTCCGGAGAGCTAATAAGAAATAAATAGACTTCGTTTTTTATTTATTCTCTCCCTTCCGAAAAAAGAACGAAAACAACCGGTTTTGCTTTTTTTCTCAATTGAGTAGTTGGTGCCAAGGTTGGTGTCAGCCAGCTCTCTTTCAATAATCTACAAAACTTCTCTGTCAGTGTCACTTTCTTTGGTGAGTTTAGCTGAATTTCACTCGTTTATTATTCTCAAACTAAAATCTCACGGAATTCGAAAGATTGCAAGTCCTTTTGTGTTTCCGTATGTTTTCTTCAAGGACAGCAAGCTTGCAGATTCAGATTTATAGACTGTGAGAAGATTAAAGTCACGTGGAACTTTTTCTACTCGTTGCTTTCCTTTGTTTTCCACGGGAAGCGACATTCAAATGCACCAAGTTGTACGCTGGGAAAAAATGCTTCGAGAAAATTTAACGCGTCATTGCTTTCCACCTTAATTACTCGGCGTCTTGTTGTTCAGCTAGCTCGCATATCATCTAAAGCCCAGTAAGTACATCACAGCGACCCCATTATCCCCATATTGCCTGACGATATGGGAATACTCGAACCTCATTCCTCCCAAAGTGTGCACGGAACCGAACCCTACCCAAACACATGACCTTCAGCACACATGCTTACGCTTACTTAATAAAGGTGCACGCATCCGCAGAGAAATCATAGAAAACGAATGTTTAAACAAGATATTTTGTAGTTACACTACTACAACTACTGCCTTGTCCCGCGTGGCGTTTTCGCTAGGTAGACAAGGTCCGTGAATTAATTCAGTAATTCTTTTATAAAACTACAAAGTACAGAAATCATTACTACGACCACACGCCTAACAGCATTAAGTGGTCGGTTTCAGGGCTTCCACACCTATTTCTTGCTCACAATGTAAGTATTATACTTTTACCGCTTCTGATATAAAGCGTTTCTATGAAATTTGTGACTAAGCATCACTTTTCGCTTCCCTTGCACATGTAAAGTTAATACAGAAAACCAGTGGCGAAGCTTTTAACGGATTTTTCTACAACTTATTACGTACATCTTTAGTATAGCTTTCCTTAGAATAAACCTACTCAAGAGATATGTTTGAAAAATTGTTGGATACTTACAATGAACACAACTATGAAAAGAAAGAAATCGACTTTTACAAGTAGTAAAATCGGGTACATCTAGGTTCCTCGTGTGATTTTAATTTTTTTCTCATTAAATTAATTTCGTAAGTATGTTTCATAATGTACTGAAGCAGTGATATTTACAGATCCCAGATAGTAACTGTAGTTCATCGGTTATTCTTCAAATTGCTCTGCGTCATAATCGTCCCTACTTTCCCCTTAGGTTATCAGTCGCTTGGCAATCATTAATCTTCTGCGTTCATTGCCGATTTCGTAACAAAGATAAATTGGCTAGGTAAACTCATTTGACTGTAATCAGTTTTACATATATGATACCCCTTGCTCAAGTAGTCTACTGACTGGCGCTTTTATCTTGCTTTGACACAACCGTCGTTACTGTCGAAATACCTGTAAATAACTTCCGACCACGGAGCTATGGTGTCCTGACAACTATCTAGTTTTCTCGCGTGGTGTAATGTTTGGGCGAATGGCACTATGGCAGTAAAAAGAAGCTGTGCCCACTATTTTCTGTGGTGGCGTACACAAGTACACATGCGGCCATGGTGTGGAAAAGATCAGTTTGCCTGCGGTACGTAACCACAATATTATTTATTGCAAGCCACAATGTTCTTAAGCTTAGTGTGCTTTCTAACACATAACGCACATTAAAATGAAAATAAATCCGCTCAATGCTCATCTGCTACGCTCGCAAAGATCAAAGTACAGTCTTAATTAAAAAGAGAGGGTTGATTACAGAAAAAGGGTATTGCGAGGTAAAAAATGAACGAAAACACGAGGGCGACTCTGCATAGACAGCCAAACCTATTCTTCGCGTACTTTAGCAACCTTACATGGAAATTGGCAGAATAAGGGGCGCATAACATGCTTTCCATGTAAATCCGGTATATAACCACCCAAGATCAATAATATGCTTCTAGTTCGCTGTTGTCAAATGCGTCACCAAATTCCACGTTTCCTACGCTTAGTAACTCGGTTGTCCCCGTGTGCAAAACTTTTGCGAAATCCTGGACTTAAAATAGCTTTCCTTTAAAATGTCACGCAAGCAGAACTGCTAACAGCTCTTCGCCAAGACACCAAACAATTCTAACGCGTAAGAACTTTCCTGTTATAAGCCCAGTTTCCCCAAGCAGATGGTAAAACTTGCCTTCCCTACATTTTAACGCACCCCTCCATTCCTGAAATACCCCTTATTCGCTTCTCCCTCCAAATCAATGCACGTCATGGGTCATATATGTTAAGTGTGAGGCTCAACCACAGGGGTGAATTGAAGGAGGTAGTGAAAGCTGAGTCATGGGGTACTCGTCCTCTGTGCGATTGGTCCCTCGTGCTTGCACCAATTTTCTTTTGTTGCGATAGCTATTGAAACACGATACCAGTCTAACAATGGGATCCGGTTACCTTTTAAGGTGGGTGTGTTTAGTGGCGCGAGTAATAGGACGGTCTTCGACACTTCCGGGCGTCGGGGCTAGAGAAACGGACGTCGAAGTAAAGTCTACTTCCCCAGCATCTTCCTCTTCCGCGCTCTCCCCGATCACCCCCAAATCTCGGGACACATTACTAACAGTACTCGCATAGCCACTTGATTCCGTTTTCCCTACATGGGACAACGTATCAGCCTCCGTTCCGCTCTGTCCGCTGTACCCCGTTTCAAACGTTTCTTGCACTGGACTATGGAATGCCAACGAGTAGGACGATGACGTGCAGGAGGACGACTGTTGGGAAAAAACGGCCGAGGTAACGGGCGGGGCCGGTGAGGCTGACGCGGTAAAGAACAGCGGTGTCACATCATCACTATCTACATCAACGTCCGCTAACACGTACGCTACCACAGTGGCCGATGCTGAAGTCGCGTCTTGAGGGTTCACCACGCCCCCTCCCGACGCTGCATGACGTGAAGGGGTACCAATGTCATCATCTGTCGCTACACCAACAGGACTCGGCTCGGGGTGATAAACGTCCCAAGTGGTAGTGGCTAGCGGCAAATGGAGTTTAATCACGTCACTCCCCATTCGCAGACTGTAGCATCCCTTTCCTACAGGCCAGTCAAATCGAACCTGTCAATAAGAAGAAAAGACGGACAGAACAATTCGTTAATTTAGCGCTACAATTCTTGTCACGACATATATTCATGCTCCCCGGCGCAACATTGCAAACTCGCGCGGAACCGAACAGTATCATAAAACATCGAGTACTCCAAGATAATTCCGTTGCAGTTGCTTGCATCCGCGCCAGTTTCTAGGGAAGTAGAAAGTGGTACTTTTCAGATGACTTCCTGTTGGTACAAAAACCATCACCTCCTTTCTTGTCGCACAACTCAGGTGGAAGAAATGGTGGCGACACTCGCCTTTTACAGCTCCTCTTTTTGTTCCGTTACACTATTATTTTTGTTCGTCTTTTCGAGATCCAAGGTGCTTTCTGTTCCCATTAACGGAAAACGCATAAGTACAGGGGGCTTTTCAGACTTGTCCCAATGTTGGCATTGATCCCATCACCACTCCGCTCCCTCAACCAAAATCTTCTTCATCTCATCACTTCTTTTTCTTGGGGTTCCCAGTCTCTCTTGCTCACTTTCTCACTGAAGGGGCCTATAGGCCAACATATGCGGGCGTTTTGCCTCGTGCTTTATATACGCGTAGAGATGCTAATCTTGGAATTCCGGAGGACCACGGAAAACTGGTGGGGGGAGAGGACGTTCCGGCGTACTCGGCGTTTTAGCCTCTATCTTCGTGTCACTGGGCGCAAGACGGAAGTCAAGCAAATTTCTCAACACATTGTAAGATAAAACTTTCTGAGCCATTGGCGGTCGGAGGAAAGACGCATAATCTGTGACGTCATCACTTTACCCAATCCAATAGATTATTATGCCAATAAGACAAACAAGCGTACGGTACAAGAAATACAAGCGAAGGACAAGTTGTGCAGGGAAGCAGAAAGTAGAGAAGCTCGTACGTAAAAGCGTCGTATCCTTAACGCAAAGTTGCACAGCTAACTGACAGAAACGGCGAGGACTCACCCAAGTATGTCGTCGGCAAATAAAGAGGAGACGTAATCCCAACAGCGAACTGACAAGTGAGGAGGGCGAAAACCGTCTTTCCGGTACTACTGCGTAGGTAAAAATCAAGCAATGCTCGACACTGCAGCGAATGAAGCCGGTTTCCTGATTCTGGAGGGCGGTGCTTGAATGAACGGATTGAAGGCTTGTCGAATGCCAGAGCACGTGATATAAACAAAAAGCTGTGTACACAACTGCGCTGGGGTCCAAGCATCGGGGGCTCAAAACAAGAAGGGGTTGTCTCCTTTTGCTTTTCGTTTTTGACGTCACGGTAGTTTTATTGATCCGCGCACTACGCGAGGATCATGGCAACATTGTCACTCGTGTTTCGCTTCATATGCTGCAACGCAAGTGCTACAACGTAACGTAGGATTTTTCCCGGTTAGGGTTTGTTCGTCGCACCGAAAACTGCAACCGGAAGGGATAATCACGGAAGTAAAGGTAAAACTGATATGATGAACCTTCAGGACTTTCTCTTCCGGAGAGTTTACCGAGGTTTCATACGCTCGTGTGCGCTGCTCGCCGCTCAAACTCGGTGATGAACGAACGTTAGTTAGATACTGACTAGCCTTCCATTCTGTCGTACCAACGGCGGAACGGAAAAATCGTAGAGGGGCGGATCCTTGACGTCACGCAAACTCCACCTTTTTCGAAAGATCATGGGAGTTTCAGGTCGGTTGTACTGAGTCGGATGCCAAGATTTTTTTAAATA